>JAESIW010000200.1:3631585-3688388 GCA_016802295.1 Brachionus rotundiformis
ATAACTAAAAAATTTTATTTATTTTTTCAAATCATTTGATTAATTTAAATAGTATTTTAATTAATTTGTTAAATTCTCGCTAACTCGGTTATCAAAAAAGTAACAACATTTCTTTCATTTTGTTATAATTAAAATACTTTTGAATTATTCTAATAAATTGATTAAAAAGGACCGAAAATGTAAAAAGCTATAAAAGAATCAAATTACTTTTAAGAAAGCTAAAAAATCTTGTTGATTTCAATTTACAAATCATCTTTAAAATTTTATTTTACTATCTCATATCCTTGCAAATTATTAGGCATTCGAACTTTTCAAATATTTCATAATCATTAAAACTAAATGATTCATTTTTATCAGCTATTAGATAAATCGTCTATTCTATTTTTTAATTTTTTAAAAAAAATTTGAAATTTTATTTTCTATACTAATTTATCTAATTTCAGATTATATTATTTATTCGTCAACTAAAATTTTATATCTAAGTTTTATATTTTGGTTAAAATATTATAATGAATCTTTGTTTAAGTTCTTAAAATTCATTTTTCAAATTAAAAATCAGTATTTTTTCATTTATACATAGAATTTATTTTAAATAAAAATTAAAAAAAAATATTGTGCTTTTATTTGGTGTTAAATTAGGAATTTTTATGTTTTTTTTTAAATAAACTAAGAGATAAATTTATGGAACAATTAAGCGTTTCTTATATTTTAATGAGCTAAATTTAACAAAATAGTGATCATTTAAGCATAACAGATAAGAGCATTATTTCGTCTTTTCTTAAAACTAGTGGACAAATTTGATTCCATGTTTGTAATTAATTTAGCTTCTTCGGATTCAAGCCTATGTCCATACTCGTGTCCGCATGAACTTGGCAAATTTTCCGAATACATGTTTACTCTTTCTGGAAGCTTTTCTCTCTCTTTGATATTTCCCTTGAAAATAAATCAATTTAGTGCTGTCTCATAATTACAATAATAAAAAAAAATCATGTCTCATATTACTCAGTTACTATAGAAACATGTAAAAATTTACCTTTTGATCATAGTCAGCCAAATATGACCATTTTTCTTCCCATTCTTGTAAAGCTTTGCCTTCTTTTTCAATAGCCTCTATCCAAATTTTCTCTTGCCGCCATTTGGTCATTGCATATCCATCATCGGCTAAACGACACATTCTTACTCAGTTAACTTTTTTAAAAAGTATAATTTACCATTGACTCCAGACTGATCCTTTGAAGCAGTAGTTTTAGCCTGTCCATCGGCTCTACTAGATTGAATAAAATTATTTTTAGGTTTTTTCTGTTCATCTGAGTGGTTATTTTTGGTAAAAAAGAACTTGACATTAGAAGATATCTTAGGATATGACTGAATATAAAAGTTCATTATTTTAAAAAATTCTTATCTGAATTAGAAAATTAATAAAAAATTCAAATGCAAATACTTAAAAAGCTTTGAGAGAGATATATGTTTTCGACTAAATATTTAAAAATCAAGAATAATAAAAAATCAAATATTATTTTTAAATTAAATTTTAGAAAAATAAAGAAATATTCATACATAGCTTTTTAAAAATTTGATAATTTTTTGTCTAGAGAAATTTATCTCGGTTTGAAATTATTTTCAGCAAGTAGCTAAATTTTTACCTCTTCGAAGCTTTAAGGACAAATCCGTCTGACATTCTATCGTTGTTATGATTGTGGTTGATCTGTTTGGTTGTCGAGTTACAAACAATGACCCAATTACTCAAATAGTAATCTAATTTGTTTTATTAAATCTGGGCTATAGAATAAATAGAAAATTTTATTTTAAATAATAATAAGCTAAAAAAACACTCGACAGACTAGACAATAAAAAAGAGTGAAAATTCAGTAAACAAAAAATTTGACAGCAAAAACATTCTAGGGATTGTTTGGCTTTAAAATGGTCATTAGATAAAAATGTGGTATTTTTATCGCTCTTTTGCAGCCAATTTAGGTCTTATCTTAATTTTTAATACAAAATTTACTTTTTTAATTTTATGAACTATTTTAAAGGACTATTTCGGAAATGTTTTGAGCGAAAATTTTGAAATATAAGTTTTAATCCTTACGTATATGTTCCACTTAGCTTGTGAATAACAAACAATGAATATTTGAACTAGAAAAAAAAAACAAAAATCAGAAATTATGAATACCAACAAGAACTTGGCAACAAGAGAATATAAATTTCTAAATGTTTTTTTCCAGTAAATAAATTTTTGAGTGTTTGGTTACTGTTGATATTTAATTATTAAATAACTTTAGGAATTCTCTTGATGCTATGAGAGATGTTGTTTTTATTAAAATATAAAATAATGAAAAGTGAAAAAAAGCTTTAATTAAATAAAAAATTTATTGTTCAAAAACTGCTTTTCGACGCTATTTAGGTAAATCATTTCAATGAATTATTTTATCAATAAGCTTTTTTTCTCATGTATTAACTTTTTTTGTGTCAAATCATTTACATAACAATTAGCTATAAAACAAAAACAAAATTGTCGTATCACTTACATAACTAAGAATCCATTTTTATACAACAACTAATTACAATTTTCTAAACAAATCATCAAGTGATTTTGAAATAAAACGGCTGAAGCAAAAAAAAATCGAAATTCTAATTATAAGGAAAAAATTGCATTTAGAACTTAGAATAAACAAATACTTCTGGTATTTTTTATTCAGCTCGACAACAAGTAAATAAGTTTAAGACACTTGGTTAATCGCTTTTATGTAAAAATCAATTTTATTTCGTTAATTTTTGCTTCCAGAAGTTGGAAATTAGGCTCAATTTATCACCAAGTATTGTACAAATAGTCATTATGTCCAAAAAGACCTATTAATTATCCTTTTTTAGAGAACACTAAATTAAATTCTTTAAAAATAAATTCTAAAATTTCTTTTAAAATTTGAAGGCGATTTTTT
Source organism: Brachionus rotundiformis (assembly GCA_016802295.1). Taxonomy (NCBI): domain Eukaryota; kingdom Metazoa; phylum Rotifera; class Eurotatoria; order Ploima; family Brachionidae; genus Brachionus; species Brachionus rotundiformis. The sequence goes on from JAESIW010000200.1 coordinate 3,634,525, forward strand.
AATCAATAAGTAGCTTGATTAAATAATTTTTATAGGCTTTTATATTTTCCAATAATTCATAAATTTAAAAACTTCCTTCACAATTAATTTTTCAATTAAATTAATAAAATTTGTTTTAGTAACTTGATAAAAGAGTAAAATTAAAAAGTCCAATTTTCTTTTAAATAAAGATTTTATTAAAGAATGTAAAATAGGAAGTAAAGCTTTATTTTTTGATAAAATGATAAACAAAATTTTGAAAACAGTTAGAAATGTGCTAAATTCTCAATATCTTAAAATTATTTCTAACTTAATTTACAATAGAACAAAATTAGGCCAGAAGAAAGTTTTTCTTCTAAAAATATTCATTTATTCTTAAGTGGTTGAAAATGTAAACGAAATTTTAAAATTTATGCGGCACTTGTTTAAAAAATTCAGATTCATAAAAAAAGTAGCAAACGATACATCATTTTAATTTAACTTATCGAACAAATTCCAAATCAAAATTTAGCAAAAAAATATATATGTATATCGAATATTCAAGAATACTTTTAAAAGTAAAAATAAGTTTTAAATGAGAGCTTGAATAAAAAACTTTCTAAAAATTAAGAACTATGTTCTAATTTTTGTTTAAAGACTTAAAAGTTTATTTTAATTTGCTATAAAACTAGTCAGATATTTTTTTTTTAATTTAAAAAAACAATTGAAAGATAATTTAATTTTTGTATTTACCAAGTGTAGATAAATATGGTTTACGTAATGAATAATTTGAAAATTTTTTTCAAAAATGAAACATTGGCAAAAAACTCTCATTATATAAAATTAATAATACCAATACGAAATGTGGTATCAGTTCTCGACAAAGAAAGATTTTACTCAATTCTCAATAATTAAATTTAAAACCGAATCAAATATGGTTAATGCAACAAAATTTAATTAATTCTAATTCATGATTGCTTTTAAATAATTATCATTATTTTTTGATATTTTTTAACCAGGTGTCTTTAAGCATGATAGCAAACATTATTAAGAATTTTAAGACATTTGTTCCTCATAAGATTGATAAAAGAAGTAAAAGGATAAATAAAATCTTTTAAAAATCAAATATTAAGATCTCATATTTTCAAAATTTATTATATTATATAATGTAAACCCCTTGTAAGTAAGTGCCACCAAAATCGTGTCCTTATTGAAGAATTTAAGCCCTTAGATGATAGAAAATTTCCTTCAAATCAAATATTTTATAAATATCTAAGTATGCTTTACAAGAGAGCAACATAGATAGAACTAAGCCATTTTTTATTAGCTTTTAAAAAGGGGTCTTTGGGGAGCACTTATTTGCTAGAGAATACGGTAAATGGTAATTAAAATATCATTTGATATTTTTTAAATTTCAAAATCTTCGAAATATTTGATTATTCTTGCTTATTAAATAAAAAATCAAAATTATTGTAAAAGATTTTCCCTTAAAAATTTAATTTTAAAAAATAAACTAATTAAAATTAAAAAAAAATAATAATTCGAATAAAACTACCACAATCACGCTAGGGATGATGTCTTTTAAGGAAGATATATATGGTAACTAAATGCTGATAATCCTAACAGGAACTTTCAGACCGAAAATTGTAATCTTAGTTCAATAAATGTTTTTAGTTCAATAAGTGTAAAAAAAAGAAGGTCTTAGACCTTAGGCGCCGTAATTTTCAAGGGAACCTGTTGAACCAGACGTTTTTCTGTATGCACTGCACTTGGGACATTGAGTTCGATTACATCATTGATTCCATTGTTGAGAATGATTAATTGAATTAGGTCGCCTCTTGTTCGACGCTCTTTTAGCGATGTTTGGCTCAAAACTGCAAGATAGTGATATTCCTGCCTGAAAGTGACCAGACAGCTGCGGCAAATTCGAGATGGGGCCGACGTTTACACAGAAAAGGGTCTTTCAAGTACCAATCGTCCATTACCTGAATGTTATTTTCAGCTGTCCGAATATTTTTAAAATTTAATTGAACCATTAGTTAAATCTCACAATGGAGAACATTGGATTTTTTTGTTGAAATTGGTATAAAGTTTTGTAAACCACAGAATGAGAAATAGAACGAGAATTCAGAGAGACATTTTCCTGTTAGCTTAATAAACTATCTAGCAGAGTGAGATAGATATGCTTTTTTCTAGAAAAGAGTCCTTCCACACTCAAATAAAAAAATTTGAAGGTAATAGGGTTTTGTCAGAACCGAACAGCTCTTTATTTGTGGCAGTGAAATATTTACTTCTTAGAGAATAATAAAACTTCTGAGAACAGTGTTTGTTGGTAATTTTCCAGCAGTAAATTTTATTGTCATGGAAAACCACTGGGTCAAAATTTTCAACTTGTTCCAATTACCAAAATTACTTTGGATAAAGGCAGTGATTGACACGTTGGCACATTAATTATTATTATTTTGAACACTTTTTTTATTTCTTGTTGGTATTTGTTTCTATCAGTATCAAAATATCATTTCATAATTTTTGTATGATACTGAATTAGTAAAAAAGTATCCAAATATTCCAGTATTCTACTAAATATATTATTCATTTTATCTAACTAAAAATTACAACAATTTTTTCTATTCCAGAAATTTAAATAACTAAAACTTATTAAATATTAAAGTTAGAATTTTATTATCAAACAAAAAATTAAAAAAATTTTGAAGTTTAAAAAAAAATTAAATTTAAATGATAAAAACTGAAATTTTAAAATATTTGAACGATGGATTTTAATTTAAGTCATATAAAAGACTCTATTAGTTTGTCGAAAATATTATTTGACTTATTATCAACCATTTATCAGATTTTTTTGTTATTTCGATTTTAATATGTGTGATTAAACCAGTTATTCGTGGATCGATTTTTCCCTTTACTATGCCAAGTTTATTTGAAAAATTATCAACTATGTAAAAATTGTTTTTTGTGGCAATATACTCTTTTGGAATATTCTGTATCGGTTTTTTGGTTCTAATTTGTAAATTAGCATTATATAATTTATCATTTGGATAATAAGAATTTCCGGTTTTAACCAAGTATCTAACAGAATATTTAACTTAGCAATAAAATGAATTTTTTATTTTAAATTTACTTTTTTATGAAAGTTGGTCTATAAAACTCAAAAATGATATAGCTATCATTTGACGGTGCAAAAGACCAAAAGAAGGAACGACCTTGGTAAACAGATTCAATTCTAAAATTTCTAACTGTTTTTAAGTTTGTGATTATTTTTGCTTTTGGATTATGCTTATCAGCGGATTTTTGGAAAAAATTTCTATCCTTTAAAAAGTCAACTAAAATTCAATTAACAGATATGAAAAGAAATACTATTAAGTTTTGGATCTTTCCCTTCAAAGAAGAATAGTGTCCCACATGTTGGAAAAGACTTGGAATGTGGCTAATTTTCAGTGCTTCTTTTCTTCTTTTACAATTCTCCTTTTTTAGAAAAAGATTAAAAAATAATTTTCTTTTTAATTATATACAAAAGATTTTGTCAGATCACATATTTTTATATTTAAGAAAATATCAAAAAGCCAATCGACCGGCTTGTTATTGGCAAACATTAGAAAAAAATTCACGAAATATCTGAGCTGATTGCATTTGAATAATTTTCCAATAAAACCTAATTGAGAAAATTCGATAATCATCCACTCATTTGTTTTCTGTTCAGTGATAAAATGTTTAATAGTTGAGAAGAAACCACTCTTGGCGACAATATCATCTTCGAGCTTTAAAAAAAAACGAAAAAAAATTGATTTAAATTCTTTAAATCAGTATTAAAAAATCATTTAATTATTTGTTTAATGATATAAAAATAACAATTCAAGTCTAATATTATAGAAAGAGCAGAATAAAAAAAATTTATTTAAATAAGACAAATAAACAGATTATTTTATAAATATTTAATAATTAAATATTTACTTTTTAATTCAGAATTTCTTGAATAATCTAAATCACTCAATCTTATAATCAGAGCTATTTTTAAAGGTTTAAAAGCTGATCATAAAATAGAAGTTGAACTTTTATTTCAAAAAAGAAATATCTATCTAAAATAATTAATATATTATTTTAACTAATAATTTTTTTAATCCAGTGTCAATTAAAGAGCAACATAAGATGAAATGACCTGGCAGAAAAAGCACAATATTTAGCTTTAAGTAGAAAAAAAAAACAGTAAAACTGCATCTGTTGAGTCAATAGACATATATTAAGTAAAAAAGCTCAAACAATTAAGATACAAAAAGGAAAAAATTAGAAATATCCTTGAAGATACCTATGTCCAATGGATTATCCCTAACTCAAATAATTAAATCAATTGAAATTAATTACATTAAAAATTTGTCAATATATTGTTTTTGCTTAAGTTGAAAAAAAAGAGAATATTAAGCAAAGATTTAATTATAATTTAACATTTTAAATAAATCTCTTTGTTTTTTAAATTTTAAATTTATTTTTATTTCTACCATATGGTATGGTATTATGGTATTTTCTATAAGAAAGAATAAATATCTATCTCACCTGTAAGTAATAAATTCCCCTTTTCTGGCAATAGGTCATCATATATGAGAAATCATAGTTTTGTTTAGTTCTCCATTTGACTCGCTCTTTCGAATCATTGAAAACTCGGTCTTGTGGCAAGAGTGTGAAATTTGGATAAAACTCAGATGGTGGAACAACTATTTCAAGTAGTCCAGATTCCAGTTCACCACTGTAAGCTCTGTTTAGGTTTTCTATTGTAGTTTGAACAAAAGACTGGTCGTCAAGCTGTATAAATACAAAAAATTAAATTTTGTACATGTGAAAAAATTTAACTCAGTTAAATTTAGTAATGGAAAAGGACTCTTATTTTTTTATTATTTTCTAATTACAGATAAAAAAATCTAGATAAATGTATTTCTTACTTCGGGAATAAAAATGACAACAACTGCTTCATTTTTGTCTATTTCGTTCATGGCATCAAAAATAGACTTCAAAGTCTCAAGGAGATAGGACGCTTTTTCTCGCTTGATAGTCGGTATGCCCATAACAATTGAGCCAAAACGATTCTTGGACTGCTTAAATTTTGGCTGAATGAGGTGCTGGGACACACCGCTCAAATGAGGTAGCAATTCGAATACGTCTTTGAATTCCACATCTAAATTGGTGAGCGATTTATAAACAAGAGAAGATAGACTTGTATAGTTTGTCAAGTTTGTTTTCATTAGCAGGGATCTAATGTCGTTTATTGCTTCTTCATTTGAATGGTTAAACGGCATTAAATAGTCCATAGAATGGTTGCGGATTTTGTCCAAAAACATCTTTTGTTTTTCTATTAGGTCATTGTAATACACAAAACTATTATTAAATTCATTTTTCATTTGTTTTATTTTATTTTGTTCTGATTTTAGGATATATTCCATGGAGTGTAGCTTCATCTCAAAACCTTCAAAGTCACTTTTATTGATTACATCTCTTGCTAAAATTTAAATTTTAATATTCATTCATCTCAAATATTAGTTAAATTTTGTTAATTTTTTTAGTAAATAGCTGAAAAAAAATTCAAATTACTTTCTATAATTTTGCTAAAAGTATAAATTGAAAAAACTAATAATAAACTAATTAAGAACCACTTCTTTAATTTGGTGGACAATATATACTTAATCATTTAAATTTATCTCAGGTTAATTTATATGTAATAAAAAACAAATAAATATTATTATGAAAACTTAAATTTAATAATTAATATATAATTAATTTTATCTCAATTTTTAAGTCAAATTTAAATAAATCGTAATTTTTTAAATATTTTGTTTCTAATATTCTCTTCTTATGAATTCAGGGAACAAATATCACTTTTGTTTGATATCTAATTGTTTTTTTTTTAAATAAATAATTAAGCGTAAAAGGTATTCATAATAGTTTAATTAGATTTATATTTTAACAAAAAGTTTATAATTTAGAATTTTAATTGAAATCATGATTTTGGAATTTAAAATATTATATAATTTTTTTACTTGTTTTTCTTTATGAACAACAATATCAAGATCAGGAAAATATTTAAAAATGCTATGCCAATGCTAAATAATTTGAAAAATTTTCTAGAGATACCATTAACAGATAATAACAAATTTTATTGAAACAAAGTCATGTAGTATAAAATGATTCATCTCAGTTGATTTAAAATTGACCAACCTTTTTTGTTCTTTGTCAAGATGACAAATAACTTTGGTATCCGCAATTAACTTATTCTTGATCGATTGAATCCCTTAGAAAATTATGCTTAATCATTTGTTTAATCAGAACAATTTTTCAAGATTTGTATATTATTTATATTTAGACAATCTATTGTTCACAATTATTTGGTTCATATTTTTTTCTTTGGAATTTTATTACAAATTTCATTTCAATTTATTTGAAGTAAAAGATGTTGCAAAAGTTTAGAAATTCTTTATTTATTGAATTTTATAAATATTTAAGTGCAAAATGAAAAACTTTTTTTTCTCTACAATTTTATATATCACAATCGGCATACAAATATACTTATCCTAGATAATAAAAAATTTATAATCCAAAAACCTCATCTAAAAATTAAAAAATTTAAGTCAGTTCAAAAGTTCAGAAATTCGGGTAATCCAAAAGTTTTAACAATCATTACTACATTAAATATAAAATATCTCATATTTATAATTTTAGATCCTAAAAAATGTTAGGCATAATAATACAGTCTATAGTACATACAGTGAGTAGATTGTTGAATATAGAGATAAGGGGTGTAGACGGATCATTAATTGGACAATTAATGATTGGTCTATTAATATTTTCAGTAACGAGTCCAATTTTGAGGTAACAATCTTTTAATATCTTTTGAACTTCTATTAGAACCAAATGACCCTTGGGTTTTTCCAAAAGATGGGATTCAGCAGATACCGCTCACGCAGTGAGTGACTGGTTCGAAGAACAGAACATTGAGGTTCTGTCTTGCATCAGATCTCAATCCAATTGAGAACTTATGGTCATATAGATGCCAAAATGGTTAACAATTAAGTAACCTCTATTGAGCATTTAAAAAAAGTTTTACACAAAGAATGTTTACAGATTTTTGTAGCGACTGGGGACGTACAAAAATTGACTAAATAAATGCTAAAAAGAGTTTTGGCATGTTCAAACGCCAAAGGCGTTCGTTTCAAATATTAAGTTGATATAATTATTATTGTTTTTATGTTTTCGGATTGATGACTGATAAGAATAAAAATAAAGCCCTTTTTTTTATTTTCCCGCGTCTTATATCCGTAAAAACAATTAAAAATATCATTAAAAAAATAAAATTAAAAAAATTACAAAAACCTTTTCAATAATAAATTAAATTAAAAAAAGTTTTAGATATTTTGTTTTGATTTTAAAATCTATCATGTTTACTAATCTTGTATTAATCTAGATTATAATTCATTTTCAGGTTTTCATTTTTGTCTAAATTAGATTTAATTTTTAAGTCTATCATTGTTATTATCAGATACAATTTTAAACTTTGAAATATTAAAATTTTTTGGATTAATTTAATTTTTAGTTTTGAATTTCAAGAGAAAAAATCGTTTAAAAGCAAAAGCATTTTCGAATTATTTAGAAAATATCGTGGATAACAAAAATTATCAGTCGTCCAGACTAATTTAATTTTCGCAAATTTTTCTAGGATGTAATTAAAGTATTGACAAAACTTGTCAGAAAATTTTCTTAAATTAGTTGATTTTTTGAATCAATATATTCTACTTCAAAATGTATAGATGATTTAACTACCTCAAGTCTTTATATTTAATCTCCAAGTACAGTCTACTTATTAGTTAATTTCCAAAAAATATTTTTTTTTGGGATTTATTTTCTTAATTTCTTCTAAAATAATAGAGAAGAGCTAATGGTAAACGTATTAAGTTTTTCAAATGTAGTTAAAATTTTTTTAAAATTATTTAGAAATATTAACTAATACTAAATTATTTTAATTACGGTAAAAATTCAGATTTGTTTAAGAAGAAAAACGAGAATTATTGTTTAGCATTGGTTTAAATTTAACTTTTAAATATTAAAAAAAAAACTGTTAAAGAGAAATATTTCCTAACAGTTAATAATGGAGATTTTAAACTTAATGAATAAGCTTTTTATTTCAAAAAAATTTTTAAGTTATAAAAATAAGTATGCTATTTTTAAGAGTTCTCTCTTTATTTATTAACCCGACTACGCCCGAATCTATTTTGTTTAAAGTTTGTCCTTGGGACTTATTGTTAGTCATTGAATATGCTTATTTAATGGGATATTGAATTCGTTCGAATGCTGATAAATTGGTAGCTCGAAGATCAGGACAAAATTTATGTTTGCTAATTAAATAGCGATGATCACTAAATCGCCCATATAAAAACTCCACTTTAATAAAATGATCTCTAAGCTTTAATACTTTCAGCCGAGTTCCATTTCTCAGTCCCTGGTACAAAGCAATGTTTTTCAAGAGCATTACAATGCAACCTTCTTTAAGTTAGAGCAAATGAGGTGCATAACCATTTGGTGTCTCTTGATTGAGTGCTTCAATTGGGAATAAATCCACCATATTTTCATCATCTCTTACCAAGCGGTAAGTACTCAGATAAATTTTACTTGGTTCATTTAATCGTTCAAGACAAAGGGTATTAATTCGGTCTGCATCCTTGTTAAGAAGAGTTAAAATAGCCGAATTATGCTCGTTGTGATTGATTAAATGATCAGCTTCTCCAAAGACAAACTTAATAAGTTCATTAGGACACCGAGGAAGCATTATTTGATTTGGCATGCGAATATGCTCGTGATAGCGATCAAGACCGTGCGGTTCTTTAGTTCCATTTCCAACTCGCATTAGCCTTTCAGCGAATTGAGGATCATTGGTTGCGTGCATGTTGTGATTTAGTTTAAATTTTTCTGTAATTGGCCAAAGTTCCTGTGAATTTTTGAAGCAAATACATATTGATTTTGCGATGTTTCCTCCCACTCCAATCGGTTTGTCAAAAATCTCAAATTCGACTACCTTACCATCAAACGGAACATTAATCTGACATAATTCACTAAGCATCCTGTCAACAGCCTCAATGATGTACTTGTTACACATACTGACTTCGTCCCAAAGAAGTACTTAAGAATTTTTTAGTTCTTCGAATTTTGGTCCAGTATGGTTCCAAGTAGTATCTCGATCGCAGTGTAAAGGTACACAAAATCTCGAGTGTATAGAATGCGACATTTTGATAAGATCATAAGCATAAATTCGAAAAAAAACCTAAAAAGAGCTCACAAATCTACTATCTGCAAAATGTCGAATCTCGTCGTAGTGCAAAATTTCCTGACCATCACGATTTTGGATTAATATTTTAGACAAATCGTGTCTTTTAAACGCATATATAAATAAATATTTCAATAAAGAAATATGAGATCCATATTTCAATAGCAAATATGGATTTTATGTTACAACTTGAGCATTGTTTATTGCACCATGAGTAGTTAAAGCACCAATATTTGGTCGTTTATATCTTGTGTAACCATTTACTACCTTAACATAGGCATCAACAATATACTGTTGGAATAATTTGAATGTTTTAAATATAGAATTGGCAGAATTGAACCTGAAGCTAAGTCGATGAGCATGAAATTCCCGAATTTATATGTTTCTTATATTTCCAGTGCGTGGCGCTGGTAAATTTGAACCATTTGTGGAGTAAATCTCATACTACCATAATGAATAACTTAATGGATACACCAATGGATTGCAGAAATTCAATTTGCGCAAATTTTGACCATGAGGTTGAACAGTGACAAAAACATGTCCAGGAAACCTGTCCGAGTCAGCTGTAAACACTGCAGCTATTTGACCACCTCTGGTATGAGTACTATATCTATTTACTTGATTATTATGATCCAAAAAAGTCTGATCCGCTCGATAAAGATGCATTTTCAAATTAATCACATTCGCTGAACCCAAAGTTTCAACTTGTGCCTCCAACTGCTTCTTGTGATTTTTATATTGTCCAACAAACGGATTGTATTGATTAATTATTGACTCCAATCGGTTTAAAATTGTTTCTTCAATATATAATTGGCGTTCGTGTTTGTGTTGGACAATCTCTCACGATGAGCAATATTAGTATCTAACATATAATATTGTCCACTTTGCATATGGAAATTCTGATCACTGGACCGTGTAGCTGGAGCTATTCGATAGTAAAATCTACCATGAAATTCGAAAATTTCTTATATCTTCATCGATATTGGCTGAAATAGCCGAAAACGATAACAAACTATTGTAATTAATGATATAGTCTTCAAAATTTCTCGACAGAGCCACGTCAAATGGATTAGTGGGGTCTGGAGCAAATAAACGATTATATTAGTCAGAAAAATCTGGGACCATTTCAATTCTTACCTCGTTGTTTATACAACATTTGGTAAAACAACCATTTCTATTACGCTCATTCCCATAATAAAGAGCACTACAATGAATACACATAAATTGAATCCTTTCTTCCTCTTCTTCAACAACTTCTTCAACAGCCACCAAATTTTCCAAGATTAAATTGCTCAATAGGATGGTCAAACGCTATATCACGTTTCCTTTAGCCAATATAGTGATTTAAATGATTAGCATTGTGGCTGTGGTATTCTGGCTCGTTTCTGATATTTATTTGATTGTTTATTGATTGAGTTTGCAAGTAACGCTGCTGACCGCTTGCTCTTGGTGAAGTCCAAATTCGTCTTGGTTACTGGCTCAATTGAATTGAACTATTTGATTGATTCGACGAACTATTGGAACTATTCGATCTGTATTCACGTTCACTGGTCACTTGATTTCAATATGTTAATGGTATACGTTTCCTTTTTCTTGATCGATTAATTAAATTATTTGAAGAAGATGATGCTTTAGATTGCGTAGAAGAGATGTAATCAAAATAAGACTGGTAGAATAATTTGGTTGCATTCATATTTGATTCAAGATAAGGGACAGGGGTTGATGTTAAACAATAATTTTCATGTGCAGGATTATACTGGAAGTCGGATTCAGCATCAGAAATTTCCGATTCAAGTTCATTTTCAGCATTTCGTTGTTGAATACCTAAAGCTTGTGACAATTGTTGAGATAATGAACTTTCAATTTTATCAGAATTGGTCATTTCACTTGATAAAGGAAGTATCACCGAAGTAGCTGGTTGAGAAATGTTTGAATTGGATTCATCTGAACTAATATCAGAATATGAAATTACAAAATACGGTTCTTCTTGGGTAATTTTCCGTATTTAACAGCATTTTTGTAATGACTAATTAAAGTAGGGTAAGAAATATTTATATTCAACGCTAGGAAACTCAGCCCTGAACAACTCAATCAAACGTTATCATTACGAATACTATGATTTTCAGCTTTTTCAATTTGAATTAAATTCAAAGTTTGCTGAATAAATTTATAATGTACAATTGCATAATGATTTTCTACCACGTCTGGCAACTAAAAGCAAAAACAAAAGTATTTAAAAAATTCAATTTATTTCAATGATTATTTGATTTATTTCAAACATTGATGATGAGAAATAAATTAATTTAAAAAAAATAAATGATTCTAAAGCAAATTTTTAACTTTTAATTTTTAAATAATAATTAAAAAATAAATTCAATTAATATTTGAAAATTAAATTTTAAGCAGTAAATATTTTATTTTAAAAAAATAGTATTTAAATTTCACAAAGTAAAACTCTTCATAATTCAATTGCTATATAAAGCATAGAATTGTTAAATTTAATAAATAAATATTTAATAAATACTGCAACATACTTTGTTGCATCTTTTTTATCAAAAATAAAAACTTTATCTTCTTTTTTTTTTAGGTAAACAAAATCAATAATAAATTTGAGTCTTATTGATGCTTTACTTTTTGTCTTTTATCTACATCAGAAAAATTATTTTAGGTAAAAAAGATGCAACAAAGTATGATGCAGTATTTATTAAAATATATTTTATTTTAGTAAATTTTAATTTATCAAAAAAGGAACAATATTTGTTCTGTTTGTTTTTGAAATTCACAATACCCTACTTGGCCATGTTAGATCAAAATCTAAATGATTCTATTGTCACTATAGGATGCTTTCGCATTCATTTTTTAATTCGAATTCCTTTAAGATTTAAATTAGAAACGAAAAATTTTATTTAAAAAAAAAATATCATGTTCTTGACAAATATGGTTATCAAAAGCTAAACCTTTAATAAAGATTTAATCAAATTTCTTGCACTAAATTATTTTTAATTTTATATGAAAATAACTCTTTGATCTTCTCTCAATAATTTAGAGAAATAATGCAAGTAATTTAAGTTAGATGTATTTTGATAATTTACTTTTTTTGTTCTGCAATTAACGTTAAAATATTCTTTTTGGGATGACTAATCGTATTCAGACAAAAATTATTAATTATTTGTGCTTATTAAATTATGTATTATTTAAACAAAATTCTAATAAAAAAAGTTAATAAAAGAGCTTATCTTGAATAATACTGGTTAAATGTTTATTCTTAAATTTAAAAAATCAAAAGCTCGAAAAAGGTTTTGTACAATTATTATCGAATTAAATTATATATTTTGATGCCGCTTTTACCTTTAAAATTTAACATGCAAAATTTTATTGCTTACTAAAATTAATTAACAATCATCTCAATTTGAAATAATTTTTGAGACTTTTTTCGAATTTTGCTCTTTACTGGATAAGTCAATCTCACTAATGATAATCCATGTATCAGATTTTGTTCTAATGTGAATCCTAGCTTCAGTAATTAGACCAGTTATGTTTGGGTCTAGAGTGCCCTTAATAGTTCCCAATTGTTTAGAAAAAGTATCTATAATATAAAAGTTGTCAGATGTATGAACATAGTTTTTTGGAATTTTTTCATTTGGAATTGGTCGTTGTGTTTTAATGTGAAATGTTGCATTGTATAATTTGTCTTCTGGGTGTTCAGGATTACCACTCTTAATGTAATAGCTAAATAAGAGTTTGTTAGTTTAATTGATGACAATGATGGTTCACTAGCATACCTTTTTAAAAAAATTGGTTTGTAGAATTGGAAAAGAATGTAGTCATTCTCAACAGGAGACATCGACCAGAAGAAATTGCTTCCCAAATAAACACTATCAATTGTATGTTTCATATAGGTTTTCAATGAAGTTTTAATCTTAGCTGGTGGATTTTGATGAGAAATAATTGTCAAAAATGATTTGCCAAAGTCTTTGTCCTTTTTAATATGATAATTTTTAATTTTTAGAAAAGATTGTAAAAAATTTTAAAAAAAAAATTTACTTTTAACTTTTGAGTTTTGCCTTTTAGCGATGACTGAATACCAACATGTTGGAAAAGACTAGGTTTGTAGCGAATTTTGAGAGCAGTTTTGGACCGAACACAATGTTCCTTAAAGTTAATTATTAAAAAAACGAAAATAATTTAAATAAAAAATATTTAATTTTACACTCGGTTTATCAGGGTTACAAATTTTTACATCTAACATTATATCAAAGAGCCAATCGACTGGCTTGTTATTGGCAAACATTAGAAAAAAATTCACGAAATATCTGAGCTGATTGCATTTGAATAATTTTCCAATAAAACCTAATTGAGAAAATTCGATAATCATCCACTCATTTGTTTTCTGTTCAGTGATAAAATGTTTAATAGTTGAGAAGAAACCACTCTTGGCGACAATATCATCTTCGAGCTTTAAAAAAAATGAAAAATAATTTATTTAAATTCATCATAATTCATTCTAAATAATTATTAAGTCAACATTGAAAATTAATTAATTAAGAAATGAAGAGACAACAAGGAACAATTTTATAGTCAGATCAAAATAAAAAATTATAAAAAAATCAATCAGCTTTTAATTTAATGTAATAGTTTTAAATATAAAGTAATGATCTTTTTCGAAAGAATAAAATTAATATTAGAACAAATAAGAAAATAAATTTTAAATTTTGGAATGAGAATAATGGTTATTGAAATAAGGTAATTAATTTTAAAATTACTGTCTAAATATTTACTATCTAATTCAGCAGGTCTTGAATAATCTCATTCGTTTTTAAATTAATTAATAATATTTTCAAACTCATATTAAAAGTTTATCTTTAAGTTTTAATTCAAAAAAATTCAATCATAGATAAGAAAGTGAAAATTGAAATCGTTTAAAATAAAATACATACAAGGTAAGATCGGTCAACCATTTACAATTTTCTAATGGATCGCTCTACCTATCTCAAATAATTAAATCAATTGAAATTAATTACATTAAAAAATTTATCAATATATTGTTTTTACTTAAGTTGTAAAAAAAGAGAATATTAAGCAAAGATTTAATTAAGATTGAATATTTAAAATAAATATCTTTGTTTTTTAAATTTTAAATTTATTTTTATTTCTACCATATGGTATGGTATTATGGTATTTTCTATAAGAAAGAATAAATATCTATCTCACCTGTAAGTAATAAATTCCCCTTTTCTGGCAATAGGTCATCATATATGAGAAATCATAGTTTTGTTTAGTTCTCCATTTGACTCGTTCTTTCGAATCATTGAAAACTCTGTCTTGTGGCAAGAGTGTGAAATTTGGATAAAACTCAGATGGTGGAACAACTATTTCAAGTAGTCCAGATTCTAGTTCAGCACTGTAAGCTCTGTTAAGGTTTTCTATTGTAGTTTGAACAAAAGACTGGTCGTCAAGCTGTATAAATACAAAAAATTAAATTTTGTACAACATATGAAAAAATTTAATTCAACTAAATTTAGTAATGGAAAAGGACTCTTTTTTTTATTATTTTCTAATTACAGATAAAAAAATCTAGATAAATGTATTTCTTACTTCGGGAATAAAAATGACAACAACTGCTTCATTTTTGTCTATTTCGTTCATGGCATCAAAAATAGACTTCAAAGTCTCAAGGAGATAGGACGCTTTTTCTCGCTTGATGGTCGGTATGCCCATAACAATTGAGCCAAAACGATTCTTGGACTGCTTAAATTTTGGCTGAATGAGGTGCTGGGACACACCGCTCAAATGAGGTAGCAATTCGAATACGTCTTTGAATTCCACATCTAAATTGGTGAGCGATTTATAAACAAGAGAAGATAGACTTGTATAGTTTGTCAAGTTTGTTTTCATTAGCAGGGATCTAATGTCGTTTATTGCTTCTTCATTTGAATGGTTAAACGGCATTAAATAGTCCATAGAATGGTTGCGGATTTTGTCCAAAAATATCTTTTGTTTTTCTATTAGGTCATTGTAATACACAAAACTATTGTCGAAAGCATTTTTTAAGCTATTTATATCATTCTGTTTTGAATCGACTAGATTTTGTAGGTAATCTATTTTTGATTTCAAATATTCGAAGCTCTCGATCGTTTCCTTTGTGGGTCCTTAAAAAATTTTAAGTTATTTTTGTTTTAAGTTTAATTAAACTACTCACGTATTCCGAAATTTGTTACATTTATAAAACTAATTGAGTAGAACATTAGAATAATAAATAATAAGAGAGCTCCATAACGACTGAAGTGCTTCATAGATAAACTTTACAAAATATCAACTTTCAAAAATTATTTTAATTAATAGCCAAATTTTTTCTTATTTTTTTTAAATTCAAACAAATGATCCGTATTTCATATATCTCTTTTTGTTTAATATTTTTAATTACTTATCTAAAAATATGCCCAAATTTAGCTAAACTTTTAATTCATATTTTTTTGTTTTAATGATTTAATTTTTTTTATAAATTGATAATAAATTTTCAAAGCGTATTTGTTTTTGTTTTAATTTAAAATAAAAAAGTTAACAAAGCATTCGAACATTTCAACTTACTCGTATATTAAAGTTTAAAAATTTTCATTCATTAACGCGTTAGATGTTTATAAATTAAAGTCAAAAATTATTACTTTTGAAAAATATGAATTCATAATGTAATATATGCAATTTATATTTTCCAAGTTTAAAACTAAAGATATGATGTATACTCGTTGTTTTGAAGATACTTTTTTATCTGTAAATATTTTTTGATAAATTCTAAAATAAGTAAAAAAAATTTTAGCACTGGTATAAAAATTTCTAATTTAAAAAATTTCTATGATAATTAATATTAAAAATAAAAAAAATCAATACTAAATAATTAGGCAAGAGGTTTTGTCTCATTTTTGAAAAATAACTTAAGTGTATAAGAAATTTTTATCGAAATAAAATATTAAAAAAAAATTTCGTATTTTTTTTCTATTTTAACTTATATCTAATTATAACTAGCAACAATTAAATACTAAAAATAAGCAAAAAATCCAAAAAAATCTCCTTATCTTTAAATAAAAATTTGACAACTATTTTGCTTAATAAATTAAAATAAAAATCATTTTTTGAAAAAACTTCATTTAAACAAATAAAAATCTTTCTTAATTTAAAGAATTGTTTTAGAGATAGGTTTAGACTAAAGGCTCTTTTTGAATGGAAAATAATTTTCATTTGTCTATGGTCATATACTAATTCAACAATTAGTAATTTCAAATATTTACTTGACCGATTTTTTATTAAAAATTTTCTTTTTTTCCTTCTTGTTATCTTTATGCTAACTCCCGATAATTGATACAATAATACACATGGTAAACACGATACACTCATTTTTGATCTACTAATATTATTGTAAAAAAATTACACAACTATAAAATTTTGTGAATGGTAGTCTTAAGGAAGAGGCACGGTTTGTTTAAGTTGAAAAAAAAATTTAAAAGAAATAATTTAACCATTATTATTCAATTATTGTGATTTCAATTAAGATTTATTATTGAACGTATCTACATGAAATCTTTTTAACATATATTTATATATTTTATGCAATTGTAACAATTTTGAGAAAAATGTCTTTTTATTAATTAACATTTTTTTATTTTAGTATTTATATTAGATAAAAAAATTGCATATTTAAATGAAAACTTTAATATTATATAACTGCGTTCAGTCAATCAACCAAAAATAAAGATATGAAATTAATATTCAATTAAAAGAAATATTTTGTTTATAACTATATCCTTTTTGTTTTGGCTAAAATTTAAGTTGACTTTTTAATATTTACTTTTTGCTACAAGCTAAATCATAACCAAAAATAAGTTTTTATTCAATTAATACTTGATGAATCCTCGCCAAGACCTTATTTAATGACAAGCTAATGAATTTTTATAAGCTTAAATTTTATTCTAGAAAAATTATAATTGATCAAGACTGATTTTTGTAATTTTTTTTTATGTAAAAAATAAAATTTTCAGATCATATTAAAATAAAAAAAAAACATTGTAAAAAAAAGTATCTAGCAAAAAATTTGGCAAACCTTGAAAAAGATTTTGAAATATTTTTCTTTTTTTAAATATCAAAATTTAAAGAGCATTATAGTAGAATTTCGTTTATCTGATACTATAAAAAAAAAAAAAATTGGTATATATCATTTTTAACTATATGCAAAAGGTTGATGATTTGGGTACTAATTAGTTGGCAAAAATGAAACTTTTCGATAACTGAATTTCGTTTTGCCAAAAATGTTTGCAGACACTTGAAAGTAAATGTACTGGCCAATAAGTGCCTAACTTTTATTTGAAAATATATTTGAAGAATATTAAAAAAAATAAAAATAAAGACTTTTAATTTGTTTTTAAAAAAATTTTTTACTCAATATTAAATGTGTGGTAAAATTAAAAAAAATTGACGATATGTTGAACATGAAAATCAGAATTGAAGCATGCAATGTTTGGCAAAGTTTAGGGACTTGTTTAATTTATAAAAACAGCATTTGGTGACTGCGTGATAATATCACTTAGGCTATGAAAAGGAATTAAACAAAATTTAATTTATTTAAAAAAAATTTTATTAGAGAAGTAAACATTTAAAAAATATAAGCTAAACAGCATTAAAAAAATATATTTAAATGCAAATTTTTTATTTATTTAATTTATAAATTATAATAATAAAATTGACATGTAAATTTAATTTAAGTTATATTTGTTTTAACGATTGTTATCGATACAAAAATGTTATTTCACTTTCGAATTTTTTCAGTTATTGAAAATTATGTAAGGAATTTTTTGAATTTGAATTTATAAAAATCTAATATAATATTTTTATGAAATTCAAAATTTGTACCTGCGAAGAAATGATTAAAAAATAAAAATCAAAATTTCAAAGGTAAAAATAAATTTTTGAAAAAATTCTAAATAGGGATTATATGCAATTAGAATGATGGTTGTTGGTTTACAAAAAAACAAAAAGCTTACTTGACTTAAATTGTTACATAAATTAATCATCTATTATGAATTCTATTTTTTTTAACTATTTTCATTTGTTTATGGTCAGAAAAAATTCGAACAAGTTTATGTCATACAAATTAAATTCAAATTAAAAAATTAATTTATATAAATGACTAGTTTTAGAATATTTTTATTTAGTTATTTTTATTTTTAATTCAATTTACACATAATTTATCAAAGTGGCGAATTTATTCAATAAAAAGAGAGTTAGCTTGCGGAATTTGGGTTTTTGCAGGCATCCAAATCGATTTCGGCGAAAAAAAAAGACCCTCGCTAGCAAAAGTAACAGTGCCAGCATTAGAGCTGAAGATGAGAATTCAGAGACCGCCAGCTATCAATCTCTATCAAATATCAGCTCTCGCTCTAATGTACTCGCTAATTCAGATAAAAAATTAAATAATTCAATTTCATATTTGTCAGTAAAAAATGAAGAAAGTAATTCTATTAATTCGGTCACTGGTGGAAACAAAAATGTACTGATGGAGTCGTTTTTGGAATATGCCAGAAACGGAAACTTGACCAAAGTCAAAGAAATTGTGGAACAAGAATCTAACAAGTTCGAATTTCGGAATTTCAACGTTAATTATAGAGGTAAGATATTAATTTCCATTATTAAAATAAAATAAATAGTTTAAAAATTATAATAATCAAACACTGGTAAAAACTTAGATTAGATCAATAAAAAAGAATAGTTAACAAACAAGCTAGATTAAAGTTATGATGTAAAATTTAAAAAAAAACTTTTTTTTGTTTCTTCCTTGTCTAAAATAAAAAAATTTTGCTTTAAAAATCAAAAATTTAAAAAATTTTTTCTTTATCTTAGCTATGAATTAACATTTGGATAAATTTAAAAAAAATATCTTTTAAAATTTTTTTTTAAACTAAATTAAATAATAATTTCTATTTAATTTGATGTTTAAGGTATGCATAAGCGTTTTTATGGTTGGACAGCTTTACATTTGGCATGCTATTTCAATCAGCTCGAAGTTGTCAGATATTTGCTGCAGGTAAATTTTAAAACGTAATTTTTCCAAATTAAGTTTAAATTTAAAATAAAAAGCAATCAGATATAGACATTAATTCAACCAACAACGAAAACGATACACCATTACACAAAGCCGTATATTCATCTACCAATTCGTCACGATATGTAAGTTGCATGATTTATGCCTAATTTTTTGATTCTAATTTACCTGATTTAAAACTTCCAAGATAATTAAAATATATATATATTTAAATATATAAATATATATATTTAAAAATAAATTTAAAACTTTTAGATTTGGTTTAAAAAAACGAAAGAAAGCATTTTTTATGATAAGATTTTACTCACAAAAATGAGTATAAAATTCAATTATTTCAAATATCAAGCCAAGATTAAATTAAATCTTATTTAAAAAAAATATTTTTTTTAAAAGAATATAGTTGAGTTATTACTTCTGAATAACGCAGACATAAACATCAAAAACAACCAAGGCCTAATAGCAATCGATTTGGCAACCGATCCGTCTGTAAAAAAATTAATTGAAGGTAATTTTAAACATGGTTGGTTCATTTTTTATGCCAATTTATTTCATTTAGCTGCCGAGAAGACAGAAATTTGCAATTTACAAAAAAAGTATTTCGAAGCTGTGGTTTCAAGTGATCTAGACTGCGTAAACAAACTGGTAAATGAGATTTTTATCTTTGATATTTGTCGTATGTTACGTAATTTAGATTTATGTTCGATTATTTATTTATTCTAATAAGAAAACTAAATTTTATTTCAAAAATTTTTAATATAATGTCTCATTTTATGAAAATTTATGTCACATGGTTTTTTTTAGATAAAGAATAAAAGTTTTGATATTAATTTTACGGATACATTTGGAAACAGTGCTTTGCACATTGCTTCGAACAGGAATTTACTCGAGATCGCGATTTTTTTGATCGAAAAAGGAATAAGTACAATATCCAAGAATCAGCAACAGCTAACTGCTCTAGATCTTGCCAAGACCAAAGAAATGAAAGAAATAATTGGTTATGTACCATTTAACCATCGTAAATACCAAGGATATTTGCTCAGAAAACGAAAGTTTCTCGGTTATAAAGAATATTTCGTTGTTTTAAACAAAGGATCTATTATTTATTATTCAAATGAGTAAGTGTATTCAATAAATGAATTAAAATTGAAAATTTAAAAAATATTTTACTTGAGTTGAATAAAAGATTTTTAAGTCTATCAACAGCTCGGATGTTTTATTATTATGATTAAAAATGTTTAAAAGGTGTATTTGTTCAATTAATATTCATTTAAAAGTTAATTAAAAAAATAAAATACTTAATTAAAAAAAGAAAATTATGTATATTTTCGAGTGTTATTGTACACTATTAAGAATTAATGTTTACGTTTTAAATCTATGCGAGATACTGCCAAATTCAAATTTTTGTTTTTTATTGAATTTATATCAAATCAATTAAAAATTAGTATAAAAATTTAAAAAAATTTATTTTAAGAATTGACGCAGCCCATGATCAAAACAGAAAGGGAACATATTTTTTAAACAATGCCTTTGTTCGAGTAGTAATTATTTAAACAAAAAATTCGAAGATAATTCTTTCTAAAGGACTATGATGATAATGGACAAGACGATTATTCAGCATATTCCTGGACAATACATTTCACTAATGGAAAAAAACATACTCTATGCTCGTTGATACCTTTCAAACCTAAAATTCCAGCAGAAGGAAATAAGCCAGGGTTTAAGTCTCAATTGAAAGCTAAAGCTCGACCATTAATTGGATCTAAAAGAACGCAACTAAAACCGATGGAAAGAAAAAAGGTAATTTTTTTTTTTTAATTTGTTAAGTTATCGGCTAAGTCTAGTTTTAAGTTTATGTTATTTAAGAACTAATTTATATTGTAATAAATGTCTAATAAGTTTATTCAAGAATTAAAATATTAAATGAAGAGAAGTAATTAATATCAAAAAGAATATATTAGAAATTAAAAAAACAAAGATTACTTCTTGAAATAAAGATACCAAAAATTTCTCAAGGAATTAAAATATTGTATAAATTTTTATTTTCAGGTCATTTAAATGGCTTCTTATCATTTATTTAAATCGCTTTTAAAAATTAAATAATCTAAAAACTTTTTTTTCGTTTAAAATGATTTGAACAATCCGAATCATAATTAATACAATAAAAGATCAAATTTAAAAATAAAAATAAAAGGTTTAAGTTATTGATAGTGGTCTAAATATTATTCATCTATCAAGATAAAATAGTGGATTTGGATCTTTATATATCAATTTTACATATATTTGAAATAATCTAAAAATACAATAAGATAAATTAAATGTAGAAAAAATATCAAAATTTTCTAAAAGAACGAATTTTGAAAAAAACAATTCAAAAAATAAATAATTAGTTTATGTTAAAAATTAGGTACTACTGTTTCATTATCTATTATTAAAATTAGATTAAAAGATAAATAAAATTTACAGAAAATTTTTTTTTAAAAATATCTATTCAATTAAATTAGTATGAGAATCGTATATTTAAGACATCAATCTGGTTCTTGTATATAGAGGTACTATCAATGAGTTGCTTTGCATTCATCACCCGTTTGCAAATACCAAATACCAAAAGTACCAAATCATTGAGCTATGTAGACCGTAAGGTACACAAGAATAGATAAGCACCCTGCTATATTGTTATTGGTTTTGTGAAATTCAGTACAAAATGACAAAAAGAACAGAAAAAAGTGTAAAAAAATTGAATAACTTTTTTTCTAAAGGTTTAAACCTAATTCTGTAAATGCAGAATGGTGCAACATTCAAAGTTGCATCAAATATATATGTCTGCTAATTTTGCAGAGTTCAGCAGAAATTAAATTTCAATATAATCGAGTGTAGGGCATTTTGCAGAGATTTTGCACATCATTAGCAGACTTTTACAGTTAATGCAACTTTGAATGTTGCACCATTCAGCATTCACAGAATTAGGTTTAAACCTTTAGAAAAAAAGTTATTAAATTTTTTTACACTTTGTTCTGTTCTTTTGTACTGAAGTTCACAAAACCATTGTTATTCTTATAAACAAAAAATATTTTATTATTTATGAAAATTGACTCTTGTAGAGAAAATAAAATTTTTACTTTAAAAAATCTGAAAAAAACATTTATATAATAAGCTTTTATAAATATCTTTAATCAAAACAAATAACCAATATCTATTTATAAATTTTAAATAACATATGTTTTATTTTTGGTATTTAATGCATTTTATATAATTAAGTCTAATGTTTATATTTATTTTTAAAGAAATGGATTGAAGCTATCAAAGAACATATTGAGTATTCAGATTCTCAAATAAAGACTGAAAATAATGAAATTCAAGCGATGCCGATTGAAAGCTTACAACAGCATCTTAATGTAAGTAGCTAAAATGATTATTTAATACACATATTTATTTTAATTAACTCCATATTAATCCAAAGTCTTTAAATCTAATCCAGGTCTTGAATATTTCAAAATTATTTGAGTTTTAAAATTTTTATTAAATTTCAACAAAAAAAAATTATTCAAAAATTGTTGAAGATCGATATCACGTTCAAATAGCTTTAAAATAATTAATTAAAAATAATATCAAATACAATTTAACAACAAAAGTTTTAATCCTGGTCTTAGAGAAAAAATTTACATTTGACTTGGTATTGTCAGAAAAATTCTCTTTTAAAAAAAAGAATGTAGATAATATGTATAAACGCAGAGAGTAGAGGGAAGGCGAGAAAATCAGAGAATTTTAATTTAAAAAAAAGGTTTCTTTTCAGGTTAAAATTAAACTATTAATTAATTAAAAAATGAACCGGTTTAACAAATCTAATCAGCTTGAAAAACAACCTCTTGCTGATTGGTATCTTTTTGTTGATGGGACTCTTGCTGTTGATAGACAAGTGTGCTCAATGAAGGACATTCTTTTATCGGCTCTAGAGTATTGTTGTTTGTGTCGTTTTGATTATGTGCTGCTTCGTGATGGTTTGCCTGATGATCAGTGCCAATATTTTGCCTCTCATGTTTCATTAATACATCAGACAAGTACAAATTGCGTTTGTTCATGGCATAATCGATTGGTTCAATATTGTCGAATCCATGAGTGTGCATGTTACAGCCGTGTTTGCACAAAACGTCGACCACAGCTGGGTGATCTGAACGAACAGCTAACATGAGCGGTGTATCGCCATCTTCATTTTTAATTTCCAGATCGGCACCATGCTCGATCAGGAGCTCAACAAGCTCGGAAAAACCATTCTTTAAATTTAAAAGATTGATTTAAAAATAATAATTTCTTGGATTTAAAATAGAAATACTTGAGCGGAAGCATGCAGTGGTGCATAGCCATGCATGGCCTTCATGTTCACATCAGCTCCATTAATTAGCAAAATTTTGGCAGATTTTAAACAACCCCTAGATAAAATCGATTAGAAATGTAGATATTTATTAGTCTAGTTTTACCTAAGACAGGCATTGATAAGTGGCGTGTATCCATAAGCATCTATTTCGTTTGGATTAGAGCCTTGTCTTAGCCATTCGCTGATGCTCTCAGGTGACCCGCACTCGGCTTCCTCACTCAATGATCTCTTGGTCGGCTTGGCACTCAGACCAAACAAGTGCTTCAGATAGTTGGTCACTGTTTGCACTGGGGTGGTGCCAGTTGAAGATTGTCTCTGCAAGTCTGTTGTTGGTGGAGTGCCTATCGGGACAGTTGAGGAGCGGTCTAGCGGCTTGTGCTGTTCGATTTGCTGTGCCGAGCTCATGTTTCTTATGGTAAAAGGTAAGTGAATATAAAATAATGTGTTTCTAAATTAACGCAAAAATGTTTATGGAAAATGGCAACGCGTCGAGAAGAACTAGCTACAATAGAAGAGTTTTGAACGAAAAAAAACAAATTATAAAGTGAAAAAAAAATAAAAATTATATATATATATAGACTAGAATGAACGAACATAAAGAAATTTAAATATATATATAAATATATTTAAATATATTTACTAATATATATATTTTATTTTATTATAAAAAAAACATAATAATAATAGCATTTTTATATAATTTTTTCTAAAATAAAACTACGAAATTGTTCTATTGAGTGGTGGTTGTTCTGTACGAAAAATTATACTAGAACAGAGCTTTTTGGTAATTCAAATAAATAATCATAACATTGTAATATGATTATAAAGTCTATAGTTAGATGAGATTTGAAATTTTCTTTATTATATAACTCCTGGCTCACCAATTGAGAGAAAAGCACAGAAATTAAATAATTTTTAAAATTTCTTAATAGTTTGAATCAAATTTTACGTTCTTTATATTCCGAGCTGCCGTAAATTATTATAATAATTGAGAATAATTCTTCAGCATTAAGGATCACTATTTCGCTTCATGTTACCAAAAAATTCAGCATAGAAATGTGATTGACAGAATTATGCACATAAAAGGATGCATCACTCTGAATACGTGATCACCCAGTCTCTATCGAATCAATAAATTTATATTTTTTTCTTAAATTTTGTTACCTAATTTTGGATCACACCCTGTTTTTATAATTTTTATTTTTTCTTAATATACAAAATTCAAAACTCACCATTTAGAAACTAGATAAAATTTGCCACCCATTTATTTAATTAAAAAAATTAATTAAAACTAAAGGCTCTTTTTAATAAACATGGCTTTATGTTAAGCATATGCTAGACACAATATTTACCCAGACAAAAGCACTTTGGTGATTAGATTTTGTTGCTTTAGATTATTTAAAAGCCTTAATTGCGTTGAAAAGTTTGAAAAATGATAGATACTGATAAATAAAAACTATAAGATCTAGATGTAATAGACTTAACATTTTGAAATCAATTAATGGTTCATATTAACCTATTCCTTTGGAAATAGTTGTCTTAAGTTAAAAAATATTCAAATATTTAAATAAACTTAATCTTAATAAATTGATACAAAAAAATAAAATTTTTTTGATTTAATTAATTTTTGTTAAGGCATTAAAAGCAGATGAAGATAAACTGAACTTTTTGCTATATCAAATTGAACAGCAATTAAACTCAATAAATATTGGAGATATTAACCAATCTGAACCAGGTCAAAATGTCTCTCAAAGTAATTTATAAAATTCTACCATACAAACTTTATATCGTTATTTTGATAAACTTTTTAGCAATTTACAATTGTAAACAGCATTTTGGAAATTTAAAAGTTCAATTTAAAAATTATGTCGAAAATACCAATAAGTGTCTTAGCTTACATGAACAACGTGACACGGTAGTTTATCATATCTAATCTAATGAAATAATTATTAGTCAATATTTTAAGGCCCTAAAGGTTCAACTAGCTGAAAGCCGATCTAAATGTGAGCTCTTGGAGCAGTCGTTAAGAGTGATTGCCCAGGAAAATCTCGAGTTGGAGGCCGACAAGGGTCAATCGTCAGGTTCTAAGAGTAAAATTTCGGCTTTGTCCGAAACATCTAAACTGTCCGGTGATGACGATAACTTGGGAGATAACATTTCACGATTGTCCAGTTCAGATTCAGATGAGACTGAAGAATTTTTCGACACAGCAAATGATAATTTTACCGATGATAACCAAAGTTTGGCTCTTAAAAGTTCCTTTGGAAGCAACGAGGACCTTAAGTCAGAGGAAAAGCAAGAAAATAGTCCAATGGCAATCTTAACTGCAAACAAAAATGAAAGTCCAACAAATTTATTGGAAAGAGATGAACATGGTTGGAGGTAGGTTTTTTTATCATTTATAAAAAATAAACCATATGTTAAGACTAAAGCTTAAATTTAGCATTATAAAGTGCTACAGATATATTTTTTGTAGTACAAAAATAAAAATTTTAAAATGTCCTAAAGAATTATAAATTAGAGCATTCTCAAATCAATACTTAAGTAACACAAGTGACCGATGGACTTAACTAGAATAAAAACTCTAAAACATCATTATTTATTTAACTCTTGTTTATTTTTTTAAATTTTATATGTGTCAAATATTGTCAAAAACTCGTTGGAAATCTCGTTAAAAAGTTGGAACAGATTTTGGATACGAAATTAAGTAGGCTTCTTGATAATTTTTCTTTTTGTCTAAAATCGTATGATAGCATTTGGTTTTAACTCTTAAATTAAATTATAATTAAATTTTTTCTTAAATTAAAATCAATATTCCAATTTTTACTCCCAAAGAAAGAAAAATTACTTTTTGTTGCTATGGCTTGAGATGAAGATAAGATCTATTAAATTAATAAATTATTATTAAAAATAATTATTTAAGTTTTTAACGTTTTATTAGCAATATGCTAACATTTAACCAAAAAAAAAACAAGACGCTAAAATAATTTAAAATAAATTTGAATTAATTAATTTTTAAAATGTTTTTTTCTTTTTCACAATAGATGAAAAAATTAATGCTAAATATTTTTAAATTAGCGCTAAAAAGCTTTTATTGTAAACAATCAACTATTTATTCAAGCTATTATTACAGTAAATTTTTACTCTTTTTTAAATTAAGTTAATTTAAAATTTGAAAATAACTCAAAATTAATTACAGGCTAAATTCAAATAGAAATTTTAAAATTTATATAAAAACATATCTCAAATTTTAGTATTCAAATTTCACTGTATTTGTTGTTCTAGGCTTTTAGCATTATTTTTTTTGATTGCTCACTATTAAAATGTTTAGTAAAATAGATTATTCTAATCACTAGTAACAATTACATATTTTGTTAGTCTTTTTTCACCTATATAACTAATTTATGTAGATTTTTCATTACTCAATAGCTGTATGCAAATTCAAAGAACTGTTTTAAAAAATCATACGATCTATTTAAATTAAAATTTTATTTTTAGAAGGAAAGTTTGGTCGTCAATTTGAAAAATTCGGACCAATTAAGTCGAAATTTATTTTCATTACATAACCTTAAGCATAAGACCATAATTATCTGCTAAATCCTTCGAAATCCCATAGATAATCTTTAAGGATAAAGTTAAAAATATAGCTATTGTATTTCTTTTGTTCTCTGCCTTGGTTTTATTTCTTAACTGAAAGTACTTATCTAAATATAAAATGAAAAAAGCTTTTTTTTTAATTTCGTAGAATACGATTAATTACTTTTAAACTTTAAAATAGAATTTTTAAGAGTATATATGTATATATTGTATAATAATCTATCAAAATGACTAGTCACGAAGGCGACTTACTAACTTCCAGGATAATGCCTCTTTGCTTGGAACAAAGTAGCAAAAGTGTGGACAAAAAATGTGAAAATGAACGAAATAAATATAGGTTGATATTTTTTTAATTAAACAATGCTAAATTTAGGAATAATTAATGAAAAATAATAAATTGAAAAAAATTTCAGAATGCGCCTTCCGTCTAAAATGTTCGATCGATCACAAATTAGTATATGGTCAATTTTGAAGCAATTTATAGGCAAAGAATTGAGTAAAATCGCCATGCCTGCAGCACTTTGCGAGCCTTTATCATTTCTTCAGCGTATCACAGAAAATGTGTACTATAGTGATTTACTTAACAAAGCGGCTGATCCAAACATGTCACCAGATCCATGCAAGCGTTTGGAGTACATATCAGCTTTTGCTGTGAGCAGCATTTCAAATAACATAGATCGTTTGTCCAAACCATTCAATCCATTGCTTGGTGAAACCTATGAACTCATCAGAGAAGATTTGGGTTTTAAAATTTTGTCAGAACAAGTTTCTCATCATGTAGATAAAATATTGAATAGTATTGAAAAACTTCATCTGATTTTATATCTTTTTTTAGCCACCAATTTCCGCGTTTCATTCCGAATCAACAATTCCAAACAATTGGTGTTATTATGGAACTGTAAATCCCAAGATGAAATTTTGGGGCAAATCTATCGAAATTCAGCCAAAGGGTACTTTGACACTTGAGTTGAAAAATGCTAATGAAACTTATACATGGCAAACGGTGACTTGTTGTGTACACAACATAATTGTTGGCAAATTATGGTTTGAATACGTAAGAATAACCAAATTAAAACTGCTCTTATTTTTGGCTAATGTTCAGTTTTAAGTATGGAACTATGGAAATTGTTTGTCATCAAACAGGCTACAAAGCCATCATAAATTTTAAACCATATTCGTGGTCTAACAAAGAGCTACATAAAGTTGAAGGGTTTATTTATGACAAAAAGTATTTATAATAAAAATTAAAACTCAATTATAGCAGTAAAAATTTTTTAATAAAAGGAAAAATAAAGTCAGGGCACTGTATGGCTATTGGAGCCATTGTTTATACAGTTGTGATCCCAAGGAATACGAACATTATATAAAGTCTAGTTCAAAAAAGTTGCCTATGATTGAGGTTGATGAGTTTTTTAATGAAAAAAATAACCAAACCAAATCAAATTTTTATCATGGCAAAAATGTACATTCCGAATCAGATCTAAATCACACAGACAATTCAAAGCTTAGCTCTAAAAAATCCGAGCCGGCTTTTAATTCAGGTTTTTTTAAATCTTTCGAGGAGTTAGACTTGGTGGAATTGTGGAGAGTGGTGCCAAGACCAAACTACGCTGCAGATGTAGGCTTGTGAATATAATCTTAAGCTATTAAACTAAAAATTTATTAAGTATTTTCATTTCAATTATTTTGCGATGACGCTTAACGAGTTTAAAGATGAATTAAAAAATGTTATCGCACCGACTGATTCTAGATTTAGAAGCGATGTTCGTCAATTAGAACTTGGAAATTTGGGTAATTTTAATCTGATAAAATTAATTAAATAATTTATTTTCATACATAAAAGAACGAGCTACAGAGGAGAAAACCAAACTGGAAGAAAAACAGAGGGAATCTCGAAATAATCGCAAAGGTGATTTTATTCCAAACTGGTTCCAACTGAAAAAACATCCGTATACTTCCGAAGAAACTTATTTTTTTAACTTCAATTATTGGCAAAGAGACTACAAAAATTGTCCTGATCTTTACATAAAGGAATAAAGATTTTGTTTTATTGTTACTAAAATAAAAAAAGTATATCTCTTTTGGCTAATAGTTCAATATAAAAAAATTATTAGATAATAAATTGAGAAATGCAACAATTTTTTTTATAATATTAAATAACATAAAATATGTATTTTTTATTTTAATAAAATCCATAAATTTATTTATTCACTTTTGTTTATTTTTCTTCTTATCAGGAATTAAAATTGTTTATGAACCACTGTTTGATTTAAAAAAGTCACATCCTTAAACATTAATAGACAAATCAGACTAATCTCATCGGCCCAAATACAGGACATAAATATTGGCTTTTTTATGTTTTTAGAACTATTATATAAATATTTCATTTTAATTAAAGATAATGAACAATATTAATTACTGTTATTCTTAACTAAAATTATCATTATATTAAATATTTAAGTCTGATCGAATCTTTTTTTTTTTAATTATCTACAGTCTGAATTTAACTTAAATAAAAATATATCAAATCAGCTTTAATAAGTTTTTGGTTTTATTCAAAAATTAAATGGGAACTTACATTTTTACAACAAAATAAGATAAAAATTTTCGATTTTTAGACAAAATCACTATAAATAAAAATAATTATTTTAAAAAATTTCATTATAGTATTTTAAAATAATTCTAATAATAACTTGAAACATGTCAAAAAGTTAGCTGAAATCTGCAATTTAGAACCACTCATTTATTTTGATATTAAGTTTAATAATGATTATGATTGCATAATAATTTCGAGAAAACATCAAAAAAACAATTCTGAATAAAAAGATAATTTAAAAATTTCTTAAATTAAGCTTTTATCATATGACCAATTTAAATCATATTGTCAACAAAAATAATTTACTATATTCCAAAATAATAATCTTAGCCTATTATTTTGCTCCAATCTAATGACTTGCGAAACATTTCCAAGAAAATGAACCAAACAAACAAACTTGACATTGATGATACTCAACCTTTAAATTGCACTTTTTTGACCACTGAAACTAACAAAGACCACATCGTCTATGTAATCAAGGTACAACGAGGCATTGATTCAAAATACTCATGGCAAATAAAAAAACGCTATAACGATTTTAAAGAATTGAATGCTTATTTGACCATTTCAAACTATGAACTACCATTGCCACCAGCTAAAATATTCGGAAATAAAGATAAAGATTTTTTGATGACTAGACAAAATGGTCTTCAGGTATATGTTAAAAGAAAATTTTAAAAAGATTAAAATTCTAAACTAAATAAAAGAATTATATGGATACAATTTTGGGAAATGTGTTCCTTTCCATGTCATTACCGGTCAAAAAGTTTCTTGATTTTGAAAATTATGCAGAAAACTTTAAGGAATTGGCTCTGGCTCATGTTTCTATGTTTTTCAGGTCCGATTCAAATTGGCAAGTTATTGAACCATTGAATGAAATAGGTATATTGAATAATTTTTCTTTTTTACCATTAATTTTTTATTAATTGAAGGATGGCGTTTCAGGAAACAGCATATTCTTTTAAAAAACAGTGAATATGCCAACAGCAAATTCATTCTAACATGGGTATATCTAATTTTATAGATTATCTTTTAATGATTTAATTCAATGAATTTAGATTGAGCATGGTCCAGATAAAATATTAAAAGAAACCGAACTAAAAACAATATTTCAGAATATGACTCAAATTCAGGTAAACTTCTAATTCCAAATTAGGAATTGAAAGAAATAATATATTTTAAATTACAGCATGAATATATTGATTCTATTCTGCAAATAAATTCCGGCGACACGAGCACTATTGTCATTCAACGATTTAATGAAAAGTTTATCTCATTGAGAGATTATATAAATGGAATAGTATGAAATTAATAGATTTAATAACACATATAATAAAATTAATTCTTTTTAAAGACAAAAATAAATGCTCCGTTTCTTAAAAAATACGCCTTGCACCCACAGTACCAGAAAATTCCAATCAATTTAATTAAACAAATAACCAAAAAGATTCTAGTTGCTTTAAAATTTATTTATTCTAAAGGCCTATTTTATGGTCAGTTGGTTAATACCATTTTGAAAGTAAAAAATAAATAATTAACAATGTTTTTATTTAGGTCATTTGCATTCCGGAAATGTTTTAATAGAACAAAATGGCAATACAATTAAACTCACAGACTTACCAAATGGAGTTCTTGGTTTGCCATTTTTGTATAGATCTTTCGTAGCCGAGCAAAGAAAAATAAGTGTAATTTATTTAAAGATGTTTTTGAAAAATTTTATTTTATTTATTTATTAATTGAAGAGTATTGAACAGATAGATGTATATGGATTAGGTCATATTTTTTATGAATTGATCTTCGGTGCACCATTGGTCACTTCCAGTTCCAGAAAAGACTTCGAGGACTGTGAGAACAGGGATTTAAAAGCTTTGCTTGAGCTGCTTCTATCTGATGAGGCACTAGCTAAGAAAAGTCTACCAACAATAGACGAGCTTTTAGAAATTCCGTATTAATTAATTTAAAAAAAAAACTCATTTAAAGCAAGTTAATTTTTTATTAGATTTTTTAAGGATACTAATATTGAAGTTCTGCCTACGTCGTCTGTAACAGCTGCAGCGTCAACTTTGTCTGCTTCTAATAGCAATACAAAACTTTTTGGTTCATCTAAGGTAAAAGAAAACTTATTGAAAGCAAGAGAGTTCGTAGAGAAAAAATTAAATGACGAGCAAAAGATAGTAATTAAATATTTAGAAAAAATAAGTGATATAAATTTGATAAATTTTCTTAAAGATATACAAATTTAGAAGACAAAGTCAAGCCGAAGCCAAAGTTCTTTCTGAACAAGAGATACGAAAAAGAAGAAAAGAGAAAAAAGTATCTGCTTCTTGCTTCTTTTAAAATTTAAATTTATTTAATTTTTTGATTTCAGAAAGCTGAAAAAGAGTCGTCTAATTCGCTTGAATTTCCAAGCCGTAAGTATTCTAAATTTTTAAGCTTTGATGAAAAATTGCTAATCAAAATCATTTGATTAAAATTCAGTTTTGCTTGAAAATAGTGATGATTTATTCGTTTTAAAGTAATTTTTTTTTAGGCTTAATAAATTTATCTATTTTAAAATATTCACTTTTTTGCATGAAAATTCACCTCAACATTTTTAAGTGCATTAATTGGTAAATGCTGAATTTATCTTTTTAAGATATCTAACTTTAAATCTTTGTTAATTTGGATATCTAACTTGATATTAAGCTAATTGAACTAATATTTTATTTGTTTGATAATTTTTTAAAAACTTAGAAGTACAATTTTTTATATTTTTTAGCTCAAATTAATCAATCAAGTGTAGGCTTGAAAAAATCAAACAGTAAAATCGACAGGTCATCCAATTCGAACTTTTCTGGTGCTGAATCAATACCACAAACACCAACTAGTCCATCGACTGCCGGAGGATCTTTTACGCCCGTTACACCAACATCTGCTCCTATTCCTCCACCACCACCACCAGTTTTATCTTCAGGACCACCACCACCTCCCCCGCCTCCGCCAGGTCTTTCGTCTGGTCCACCACCACCACCCCCGCCATCAATATCTTCAACTCCTGTATCTTCTCCCGATAGATCGCAATTGTTGTCATCTATTACAAACTTTAGCAAAGGGGCTTTAAAGAAAACAAAAACTGTCGATAAGTCTGCACCTAAAATTTAATAACCATGAAAAATACCAGCTTTATGGCGATTAGAATAAACAGTAAATGCCTTTGTTTTTTAATGTGGTTGAATAAAAATTAAATAAGTTTGTTAAAAATAGTTTTAGATTTTTTAAATTTAAATTAATTCCAATAGGTTTTAAATCATATAATTTTCACTTTATTTTGTAATAAATTAAACTGTTTTAATAATTTCCTTAATTTAAATTCCAATGAAATAAATGTTTATTCAAAATTACATACAACTCAAACAAATTTTGTTTAAATACATTCAAAATAATTCAACTTCATTTATTTACAAAAAAATCATTAGATCAAAATAAAAAAAAGGAAATGAGATTTAATATTGGATTTTTTTAATATTGCTTTTTATTTGCTTAGATGGAATTTTGGACAAATAAAAGATAATTTTGACTAAATGACAAATTAATGATTAAACTTAATATCATAAAATCAATATTCATTTAGTATAAACTAAAATGAAAAATTTTCTTTTATTAATAATCTGTTCAAGTTTCTATTTTAGTGACTTATTTCATCCTAACTAATTAATAATTTGAAATAAGCACTGTGAATAGCTAAAGAATTTTTAAAATATCAATAGAAACATGACATTGAGGTAAAACAAGGAAACGAAATAATTATAAAGCAAGAATGGAAATTGGAAAAATTTATACAAAATAGCATTAAAAAAATTTTAATTTAAGATTTTAATTAAATTTTGATTATCTGGCTCAATTATAATTTGTATTGGATTTTTGAGAATCAGACAAGACATTGAAATTAAAGGATGAGATTGAAATTCAAAAATCAATTTAATTAATATTTTATTAAGTTCTTTCAAAAATTTACCACATACTAAAAAATAATGCAATATATTGTAAAATGAGTCATATTTTTGATTAAGATTTGTTCTTTAAAAAACTATCTTTTTTATGTAATTTTTTAAGATTATATATTTATTATTATCTAATAATTATATGAATAATAATTTTTAAAAAAAAGAAATCTTCAAGAGGCTAAAACTTTAAAGTTACAAATAATTAGGTTTATAACTTAGTATATCTTTAATTTAATTTATTAATTAGAAAATCTTAAATTCGCTAGATTATTTTCAAAATATCATTCACAACATCACACTAAATAAATACATAGTTTTTTGTGTTAGGCTTGTAAATAAATCTAAGTAATCAAAAGCATTTTTATTTATCAACATTTAATTTACTTTATAAATACAGCTTGAAACTATTATTTTTATTATTTTTGAACAAAGATTTTTTAAAAAGTTTGTTACCTGATTTTTATTATTTAAACTTAGGTAATTCTGTGATAAAAAATAAAACCTAATTAATTGAATTATTTTTTCATAGTCGAATAATGTTAACTTGAATAAGATGTTTTCATGATAAAAGTGCTGCCTTATTTTATCTGAGAAAACTTGATTATTTCAAATTATCTCCTGGGTGAATATTTTAATTATCTTGATACTCAGAAATCGATTAGATTAAAAAATATTATTATATTGCGTGATGATTTTACCCTTCAGAAAAGAACTAATTTTATCACTTAATCAGTTATTGGTTTAAGAGGGATTCAAATATCTAATAAACTTTTCAAATTATGGTATATAAAAATTTCCAAGACATTTTCAAGAGCAATTCAAACTTATTCTCCTCCAAATTGTTTATTCAAGACACCAAGATTCAATCGATAATTAGAAATTTTTTAAGACCAAGAAGTTTGTCCAATTTAAGCATTTAATTATCTCTGATTTATCAATGCCTAAATAAGTTTTAACACGTTCTATTGAAATCCTTAATTAAAAATTATTGGAAATTAGGAGCTTTTTTGCATTGAATAACAAGCAACAAATTCAAATATTGCCGAGTATTTTTTAGGATAATTATTCATCTGAATTATCTAGTTTGAAAGTAAATTTTCCTATTAATTCCGCAATCTGAATTTTTATAATATTTTTTCCCGATTAACATTACTTATAGTTTTTTTCTTTTTTTTATTATTGAATTTTATTTTTTAGAAAATGCCTTTTAAAAACATAAATAATTTACCATCCTAAATGTGGTTAAAATAGGATTTTATATTAAGCAATTTTTTTAATTTACCTATGCATTGAAAATTAGATATTTTAAGTCTTTTTCTATTTTAATTCCTGTTAATTTTTAAATGCAAGATGTGTTTTTAATTAAAATTCTTACAATGAAAAAATTCAATGGATCTTTTTTAAAATCGCTTTGTATAGACTAATTGTGATTAAAAATGTAAATAAAAATAATATAATTTTTGATAAATGTCTTTTATCACAAACAAAATAGCGACTTTGTTAATCCGACATAAGCCGGAAAAATTCTAGAAGCACATTTAGAAAGCAAAAAACAATTTTACTAATTAAATTTAGTTTAAATTACAAATTGAAAAACCCAAAATCGATTTTTCCCATTAAAAATTTTTATTCTATAAGTTATAACATAATAATCAAGGTTTATGCATTAGAATTATTTTTAAATTTAGATTCTTGTGATGGTATGTGTAATTATTTTAAATTGGACTAATTTTAATCTAAACATTTATTAGTATGGCTTTGTAAATTTTGCACTAGAGGAGCTGGTGTTGAGAAATTTCGGTGATGAGGTTTGGGAAAAGATTAAGTAAATTAGAAAATTAATAAAATAAAGGAAATGAAATAAATTTTAAACAGAAAAGAGGCAGGTGTTGAAGTCCAGGGGCATTTTATGATTAGAGTTGTTTATGATGATAATATTACTTATTCACTAGTGGTCGCAGCATCAAAAATTTTAGGTAACCAAAGCAAAAATTATTTGCAGTTTTTTACTTTTCTTGGATAAAGATCTGCCAGCCAATTCTATTCTGGAGCTTTTTGGACAGTTCTTTTTCGAATTTTGCGTCGAATCTGGATACGACAAAATTCTTTCTGTACTTGGTTCAACTACAAAAATTTTTCTTGAAAATTTGGATGCTTTGCATGACCATTTGAGCACTATTTATCCAGGTAGGCTTTTTTGGTCTCTTTTTTATTTAATTTTTTTCCCATAAGGAATGAATGCACCGTCATTCAGATGCACAGAAAAGTCCGATGGAAGATTCATCCTGCACTATTATTCAGAAAGACCTGGTCTTGAATTTATTGTAATCGGTTTGGTAAAAACTGTAGCTCTAAAGCTTCATAAGACTGACGTAGAATGCAAAATTATCAAATCTAAAGGTGAAGAGGGATGTGATCATGTTCAGTTCGAGATAATAGAAAAAAGTAAAATAAATTGGTAAAGGAAATTAGCCTAAAATTTTTTAAAGATGAGTCGCAGGAAAAAAAAGAAAAAACCATTGATAAAAAAATTTATTTTCCTTTGAGTATGGACACCAAAAAAGTAATGAGTCCTAAATCGTTTTGTAACGCGTTTCCTTTTCATGTTATTTTTGATAAAAACATGAAAATAATCCAATGCGGAACATCCATAGGTCGACTGATACCTCAACTAAAGGCTAAAAATAGTAAACTCAATGAAATCTTCACAATCATTAGGCCACACATAAAATTAGAGTTTCAGCAAATTTATTCTCAAATCATGAGTAATTTTGTACTGGCCCGAAAAAATGATCCTTATGCAAAGAATAATAAAAATTTAAATGGATGTGAAGATAATTGTACACGATTCAAGGGACAAATGGTCTATTTGCCAGAAAGTCAGTACATCTTGTTTCAGTGTTCACCGGCAATCATGAGCCTAGAAGACTTGTTCAAGTAAAACTTATTATATTATAGGCAAATAATTGATAATTAAATTTAACAAAATGACAAATAAGCAATCTAAAAAAAAAAATAGTATACATTGAAAGTTTTTTAATTATATCACCAATTTACAGGCATTTTTTAATAAATTTATGTCAAAAAATTGACTAAATTGATTAATTAAATTTGTATTTTTCAAAACTTCTTTATTATAAATTTTAATAATTTTTTTAAAGTCGAGGAATGAGAATAAGTGATATTCCTATGCATGACGCAAATAGGGATTTGATTTTGTTGAATGAAAACTGGGAAGAACAATGGAAATGTACCCAGAAACTGGAAATATTGACAGACAAACTAAAAAAAGCC
Organism: Brachionus rotundiformis; assembly: GCA_016802295.1. NCBI lineage: Eukaryota > Metazoa > Rotifera > Eurotatoria > Ploima > Brachionidae > Brachionus > Brachionus rotundiformis. The sequence continues at coordinate 3,671,722 of JAESIW010000200.1, forward strand.
TTAAATGAATTAGAATCAGAAAAAAAGAAAACTGACAAGTAAATTTTAGTTTGTAATTAAAACTAAAGTTTAATAAAATCTTTAAATTAGTCTTTTGTATTCTGTTTTGCCTCCATCGATAGCACATCAGCTGAAGCAAAACAAAACAGTCATGCCTGCTCGTTACGAACAAGTATCATTAATGTTTTGTGGTATTCAAGATTTTGGTAGCATTTGCGCCAAGTATTCAAATGATTCACAACACATTGTTAATTTACTCAATACAGTATTTACTAAATTTGATGAAAAAATAACAAAATATCCAGAAATATATAAAGTTGAGACCGTAGGTGATAAATACATGGCAGTATGTGGTCTGCCGGAAAAAGTTGATTTTCACACAAAGCATCTCTGTTTGGCGGCATTAGACATCATGGATTCTGTTTGGGAAATACAATATATGCAGGAAAAAATAGTTATAACTATTGGAATTAATTGTGGTGAAATTGTAACTGGCGTGATTGGAAAACGTATGCCAAGATTTTGTTTGTTTGGCGATACAGTTAATTTAACTTCAAGATGTGAAAGCACTGGTATCAAAGGACGCGTAAATATATCAGAATATGCTTACGAGTAAATTTTTTAAGAACCAAAGAAAAAATTTAATTTTTTTGTTTAAGAAATTTGATAAAACCTGATTTTTTTGATCCATCGTTTGATCTTGAGTACAGAGGAGAAGTTCAAATGAAAGGAAAACCAAGACCAATAAAAATGTGGCTTTTGTCTAGGAAATCCATTGCTTTAAACCATGAAAATTTAGTCCAGTGCCCTTTTTCAGCTAACTTTAGCAAATTTAACATCTAATTATATTCTCTTTAATTTTTATATTTTAGAAATAAACTTAAAAATTAACCTAAATCGTTTTATTTTTAAAATAAACAAATAATTTCTAAATTTTAAGTTAATTATTTTATTTAATTATATAAGCATTAACCGATTTTGAAAAAAAAATTACTAAATATTTTTAATTTCTCAGTAATTGTTATTTGGTTAAAATCTTTGCTTTTGGGACATTCATCTTGGTTAACAAATGCAAAACTTTACTAAATTTCTATTCTCTTTTCCATGATTTATATTATACATATTACTAATGCTGAAATATCAGAAAAAGTTATATATATATTGGTTTAGTTGACTTTTGCTTACACCAGCATAAAGTAAATCTTTATCTCGGAGTCAAATTTTATTTTTCATTAACAATGGAAAAGCTTGACTCTTATTTCAATTTTTTGCACATACTGGTTATTAATTTTGTCATTGACAATATTTATAGATTTTTGAGATTCTCAAGTTAAACATAAAAACTATCTTAAGCTTATTTTGCTTGTCATATTACAAAAAATCAGGGAAAAAAAGATAAGCTTAAATATAATAATATTTGGAAAATTTTTATTAACTCTTAAAAACGTGTTCGAATCTTATATCGTTTATAAAACTAAATTCAAAATTAAATTTAGCATTAAATGATTTAAATTTTGTTTGTTAATACCAAATAATTAATACATAAATATTTCAAAAAAAATAATTTAGATATTAATTTATTAAAAGTAGCGATTTTTTTACAAATTATCTTTATTAAGTTTATATTGCTTGTTGATATTACCAAAAATTTAGAAAAAAAAATTGTTGTCAAGTTATTTGAATAAGGACACAAAATGAATTGACAGAATAAAAAAAAACACATTTCGTTTAAAATAATAACAAAGCTTAATTTTAAAAAAAATCAAAAAAATAATAAGGATCATTGAAGGAATTTTATTTTACAAAAATTTTCATTTGAATACGATTTTTTTACAATGTGATGACATTTATACAGGAATTTTTATTTTTTGGTAGTTGCTCGTCTTAAAAAAATTCAAATAATTAACAGCTTAGGAAAAAAAAATTAATTACTTTTGTCTTAATGAATATGAAGGTGAATCAACGGATGGCTTGTTGGTAATTTTTTTTGCCCTAGTCTTTGGAGACTCATTTACAGATTTATTTGTTTGTCTAGTCGAGCTTCTTGTAGCTTTTTTCTCAATATTTTTCTCAACAACTTCCTCTGAATCTTCCTCTACCAAGTTTTTATTATCTGTTAATTCATCATTTTGTTCTTTAGTCTCTTCAATTTCGTTTTCTTTTTCTTCTTCGATTTCAACATGTAAAGACTTTTTGTCTTCTCTTGCTTTTCTTGTTTTATTAACCACAGGGCTACATTTGGCAGATGATAACTTGGAAATTCCTGCACTTCGAGTAGCTCTAGATGGACTTTTATTTGCTTCCTCGTTCTCTTCACTCTCTGGCTTCTTTTCTTCCATATTTGAATCAGTCAATCTCTTTTTGGAAACCGGTGGTGAAACAGATTCATCATCTGTTTTTGATTTTTCAGGAGAAGATGGATCTTTTTGGGAATTAAGTGATCTTCTTATATCACTCAAAACCATATCTTCGTCACCAGAATCCTCTTCCTTATTGCTTTCTTCGGCCTTTCTTTTCTTTCCAATGGGAATAATTTGAATCTTTGAAACAGTGGCCGTACTTTTTGATTCAGCTATCTCTGAAATATCACCCAATTGATTTGTTTTTTCCGTATCTTGACCATCAGCTAGTTTTGTACTCTCAGTTTGTTTAAAAAGTTCCTCTACTTCCTTATTTAGCTCGTTATTTTGATCCTCATTACCATTTTCTCTTGGTGTAAAGAATCCACCTGGAAGATTTACGTCAAATTGGCATTCTTTGTTTGTCAAATAGTTGGTTGTCTTTGAATACATATGAAATAAAAATATTTCACAAATAAATACAAGACTCTTAATTATTAAGCAACAATAAAATTGGTGTTTTAAAATTTAAAGTTAATTACTTTATTGTAAATATATAAATTCTGAAATGCAGCTTTGTTCATTGAGTGGTTTTCTGTTTTTGACGATTGGGAAACTGCACTTGAAGCAAGCCCGTCATCACTTGATTTGATTTTATTAAGGATTTTTTTTATCAATGCAATTTGATAACCATCCGGATTTTCAATTAAAGGATCCAGTATTAAAGATAAGCATCTTTTAATTTCAATTTAAATTAAAAATTATTATTTTTTTTCATTTTAAAATTTACTCTTTGACTTGTTTAACTTTGTTATCGTCTTTGAGTGAGTCAATTTTTATGTTATGTGCCATAAGGCTGACAGCATATGGTAAACACATTTCTGGTAAAATTCGATCTTCAAAGGAATTAAAATTTCAAATTAACTAAAATTTTCAATTTAATTTTACTTTTTTGAGAGGATGCCTGCTTGGATTCCTTCGATTCCAATTGGCGGTATTGTTTAATCAAAGTTATATAGATCTTTTTAACTTTATTTTTTCGCTCTTTATTCGGGTCTAAACCGCACAGAGCAAAAATGCCCATGTAATAAAATGGTAATTTGTTAGTCTTTAAGGGTTTGGTCAATTTTTTGATCATTATTTCTTTGACATTGTTCACCGGATCCTTAAATATGTTTAGAGAATAATATAAATAATAAAATTTGAATGAATTTTTAAATAATACAATTATCAATTTGGCTAAAACATGAAAATACTCAGCTGTGATTAATTGCTTGAAATAAGGTTCTTGAGCTAACTTTATCAATTGAGAACCACATGTCACTCTTAAACGTGAACGTTCGGCTTCACTATAAAAAAAATTAAAATATTAAATTTCAATAATTTTAATGAAATCAAATTAATTTTTTACCTAACAAGAACTATATTTTTTGTTTCATCAGGTTCTTCACTATTTGTTGGTTTCGATAATGATTCGGAGACATTATCCCTAATGAGTTTGATTAAAATTTTTATTGTAAAAAGAATTATTGAACATTCTGATTTTAGCCCAAGACAACATCTAACGACCAGTTTGATTGCCTCAAGCTATTTAATAAAAAAAAATTTAAATTAACAATTTAATTTATTTAAAAATTAATTGAATTTTTTAAAATTTTTTAGATTCTTATTATTGATAACTTTATTTAGTAAATGATTTTAGAATTTATTATTAACGCTTGAAGAGCCAAAAAGTTTTTAAGGTCCAATTTAAATCTGTTATCTATTATCTGTTAGAAAATTATTATATTCTTAAACAATTCAGAAATTGAAAAAAAATTTCAAATATTATCCTTTAAGAATTTCATTAAATTTTAAAAGGAATTCAAAAACCTTATTGAATCTTCTATTGTTTTTATAAATTTTTAAAAATAATGAAAATTTTATTTTTCAAAATAAAACAAAAAAAAGAGTAAAAATTAAAAGTGTATTGATTTAGATATAACCTTAGATCAGAACGGTCAATCTTCTTGATTCAACCTGAGCCAATAATGAACTATACATATCTAATGTATCAAAAATAAAAAACTACACTGTTTTGAACGAACTTGGTCCTTAAATGGACACCTCAATGACCTAAAGTAGGGCAACCAGCAAGAACATGGAGGTCAACAACCATGAAAGAGCTCAGCAAATGAGAATGGTATGGGAAAAAAACAACGACTAGATAACATAAATTAAAATATCAATCATTTATGTTAAAAACTCGATCAAAACTTAAATCTAAAAAATACTAGGATAAAATTTTAGAAATTGATTAACTTATCCTTAGAATTTGAATATTGGTAATGGCTGTTTTTTTCTTAACAAAAAATATATAAACATACTCTGGCTCTTGTGTTAATAGGCAGTTCTTCTTCATTTTCACACCACTTTCCGGCCAATTTTAAATTATTCTAAATAAATATAATAAATAATTATTACTAAATTATATTATTTTGATTCTTTTTTACTTTTCTTTTTGCTGTAAATATAGTTGAACTTTCATTAAAAGAAATATTCAATTGAGCATTCAAGGGCTGCATCAGAATCTCTTTCATAATTGATTTAGATATAAATTCTTTCATTTCCTTGCCGACTACTTTGGGTATAGCATAACAAATATGACCTAAGCTAACTAGACATGTTATAAATGATTTTCCTTGTTTTTTTTCGGCTTCTTGAACCAATTCCTACATAATAAATACTTAAATTAAAATATTAATCTTTAATCCAGCATATCATACTTTGCAAAGATCGTGAAGTATTTGCTGATTTTTTGGTTGTTCAAAATTTTTATAAATTAAATTTATAGCGTGTTTTGCTTGCTTGGTTTTACCATGTATGCATAAATTTTTCAATTTGTCCAAGTATTTCTCGTTTATGGTATTAAATTCTTCAGTATCTTCTTTAGCTCTTGCGCTAGTTGAGTAGAATGTATTGAGTAGTTTAAGTGTGCTGCTAACTACATTATCTTTTCTACAATTTATGAAACTAAACAATTTTTGATAAGTAGTTGAGTTGTTGAAGCCATAGTTATTATGAATAAGGAACAAGTAGTTCAAAAGCTTAATGCCCTTTTCACCATCATCATCTACATGTCTGATCAGAAGCCGGTCTGTTTGTGGATTGGAAACTTCCGAGCTCCTGATTGTCTCGTTGTCTTCCATTTCTTCATCGCCATCGAAACTATCCATATTTTCCTCATCATGCTCATTTTGTTCCATCTCTTCTTCGGACTCACTATTAGAATTGTCGTCTTCGCCACTTGATTCTTCCAATTTTCCTTTTCTACCTTTTCGATTCGAAGCTTTGGGCTCAGCTTTTCGACTTCTTTTTCTCATCAATCGTCGCTGTTTTAGAGTAAGCCTTTGTCTGACTTTGTACTCAATCAATTCAATTAATCTTTCAATGCATTCTTTATCTATTATTATAGAAGACATTCGTTCTATCAGTCGTTTGGCCATGTTTGATTGGGACTGGTTAAGTGAGCTCAAGTTTGTCAGAATTAATTGCTTAGAAAAAAAAAGTGACCAAAAGGTTTAATTTTATTTTATTAATGGCAAATATACAATCAATTGAAGCGATTTGGAGCATGAATTGTTCACATTTACCAAATTTTTGAAATAATTTCTAATATTGTGGTTTGTTTTGAGAGTATTTAGGAAAACTTTCATAAAATCATGACCTTTGGATGCATCCAAAAGTTGTTCTAAAACAAATTGAATAATTCAAATTTAAAATATTTACTTTATTTATTTTTTCTTACGGGAAATTAAAATTATTTCATTGAAATGAGGATCATTGAAATCAATTTTGGGATTTTCTTCTATCTTTTCAATCAAAGACTTCATAATTGTGTTCAAACTAAAATAATTAACTTAAAATTAAATAATTTCTTTGTTTAATTAGCATCACTCACAATACTCTGTTTTTCATTATTTCCATCAAAGACCTTGAATAAATTTTGTTAATAATTAATTTATTTATATAATAAACAAAAATTGTTTTAAAATTTATTTTCTTTTTAATTAATTCAACATGTTAAAAGGATAAGCTTTTGTAATTTTAAAAGACTATTGTTGCAAATAATTTTTATAGTTTTTTGTCAATTTGGTCAATCAGTCATCAGATCAAATTCGATAATAAGAACAATAATATGATTAAAAGGCATTACAGAGAGTATTCAATGGAACAAAGCTATTTCTTTTTCAAGTTTGTTAGGACTTACCATCAGTTAATTAATCATGGAAATTTTTTCTTAACTTAATTTCTTTTTTCGTTTTTTTACATCGCCTCGCCCACAAGGCGTTCATTGAATAATAAATAAATAAATAAAAAAATAAATAGTTAGCTAACTTTTTATCACCATGCTAAACAAAATGTCCTTTAAAACAGAATCGCTATATTCTTAAGTATTAAGAAAAAGGTCTACTTATTTTCATAAACAAACTGGAGTGTAGCAGCAAAAGAAACATGATATTATTTTTTATTAATAATTTTTATCTAATAATTTTAATTCTTAGTTGATTAATTATTAAATTCTGTTTTAAAATTTTCCTAGTTTTGACCATATTTTTAATTTGGTTGTATATTTAATTTTTTTTCTCAAATCCAAGCTTTCTTTTTAAAAAAATATATCTTTATCTTTATAAGTAAGATTTTAGAAAAAACTTGTTTTGTTACTTTTTGTTTAATACTAAAATATTTTGATTAAATAAATTTCTGTTCAGATTTGGACGATGGCTTTTGACGAATAAAAAAAAATATGAAATATAGAATAGAATAAGAAAATGGCTTAATGATACTGAATTTAGCATCTGGCAAAAATATGTTTCACCACCTGGCTTCGCTTCAACCAATAACACTTTTGAAAGTTTAAATGGTCGTATTAAAAAGTTCTATGCAAAACGTGAATCTTAAAGTGTTCAAATGTCGATGGATATGATTTACAAAGAGTCAATAACATTCTATATTGTTCATAAGCCCATGATGTATCGAAACCACATATAAATGTGATTGAGCCTCTGGTAGATCCTGTTTACCCGTAGATTGATGTTGTGCATTGATTGATTTTTTTATACTTTTATTCTTGAATTTATGAAAGTATTCTATGAGATATATTTTTATTCCATAGTTAAAATTTAATTATCGTTTTATGCTATAACAGTCTGTTTTTTATACTAAAATAAATAAAATTTTGTTTATACTTAAAAGAATTTTTTTTATTCGTCAAAAGCCCTACAGATTTATCAATCAAATTATTAAGGAAATTTTTTCAAAAGGATCAAATTTGTAAAAAAAATTAATTTTACATTATTGAGTAATCATCAAAAGTTGTAAAAGCATAATATAATTGAGCCATTTTTTCCTTGGCATCCAACGAATATGGAACAATGCTACTATTAAGCAGTCTTTCAACCAGTAATCTAGAAAATTTGATTGAATTAATTAAAACATGAATATATGGCAAAAAGTACTTGTCTTCGATTGATTCTTGGAAATATATTCTCATTATTTTGCTCGGTATCCAGCTAACAACTTGAACAGTAGATCTGCTCACATTTATTTTTGAGTGAATTTTTTTGTATAAAGCAGCCAGACCTTGAAGAGCTGATTTTCTGACTTTTATTTTGACATCTAGAGTTCTTTCCTTTAGCACATTTAAAATGTCCAATGTTATAAGATTGGAGTCTTGTTTTATAGCTTTGAGAATTTCTTGCACTACTTCGAACCTTAGCGATTCCTCCGAGTCCAATGATCTGTTTTTGATTATTTCGATTATTTGATCAACTACTGAAGATCCATGTTGGTTCAAAGTATTCAGTGATGTTGAGTCTGCAATTGAGGAAGATGAATGCGAGCCAGATATTGATTTAATGGAGGTGGACTGCTGGATCAAAAAGTCACATATATGCTGCACACATATCTTTCTAATATCTTCATTGGCATCGGCAAATCTCTCCAAATAGGCTTCCCAAAGATTTGGCACTTTTTGAGCCAGAAGCGAGTCTTTTTCGCTAAACATCTTTGACAATAGCTTGGTGTATTCTCTTCTTTCTTTTAGATCATTGCTCTTTAACTTATATTCCAATTGAGGCAGCAAAAGCTCCAGCAAAGCATATCTTATTGAGTAAAGCTCGTAAATGATCAAGCAAAGCTTGTCAGATATAAATTGGTTCGATTGGCCATGAACAAAACTTGTAGTTGCCTTATCTGCATTCAACGAGGAGTTTAAACTCTCATCACTGCTTATACTGGCATTCAAGTTTGGTGTAATTTGGGGAAAAGATTTTAATGTTGAATTTCCGCGACTGGTAAGAAGAATATTGTTTAAATGCTTGAAATAAAATGATAAAATTTATGTATTTTTTTTTATTATCTATAAATACATTTTGAACAAGAAACTCAAAGTTCTCGTTTCCTTTTTTGATTAAATTCGAGGCTAGATTGAAAGCTTCCTTGTTATTACTTTTTTGTGGTTCAATAATTCTGGCAAAAAGTGTGTCCAAAACACGACTGGAAAGATTATCTGATTCATTCAATAACGGTAGTAAGAGCTCGTTTAGTTCTAATCTCACATTGGCATCAGTTTTATCACTTTAAATTTCAGAAATATACAAAAAAATTAATTAACCTTAAGAAAATTATATTCTACTTAATTATTTTGAAGGCAACTTCAAAAACATCAGCAACTATTTCTTGACTATCTTCCAAATCTAGACAAAGTAAAAACTTGTTATCAGATCGTAAATTCTAAAAAAATGAATGCATTTTAACTGGTGTTTTTTTTTGGTTAAAAGATTACTTCAAGCAAATAATGGTATCTGTTATAAGCTGTCTTTGATTTGTCATTTAAGCCTTTTAATTGATTAGCAAGAAATGTGAATATTTTCTGAAATTTTTTATATTATTTTTTGTCTATTTTAATTAGAATTAAAGCTACTTTTAGATTTGCAGGATCTTGGTAAGGTAAATCTGGCGAGTACAGCCGAATGATGTCGGCTAAGCAGCAAGCTATCAAAAGCTTGACATCGTCATGTTCATGTTCAAGAAATACATCACTACCAATCAGAATAGCCAGTTGCTTGTACTTGTCAAGTGACGGATCTTTGCCAAAGTTTTGAAATGTTTGTTGAATTTTCTTTAATAAATGTAGTTAATAAATGGTTTTTGAACTTAATGAGAAATTCACTTTTAGACGTCTAATTAATTCATCATTTGCGAGTTCTATTTGAATGTCCTTACAACCGGGAGGATAAGTTATCTCATTCATTATTCTCCAATATAAGGCTTTATATGTCGTTTCAGTTTAAATTCAATTGAATTTTTGAAAAATAGAAATATGCATAGAAACAGAATTTAATATTTTAATACATTAATTTTGCATTAATTAGGAATTATTTTAAAAATTAAAATATTATTACAATTGTGATGATTTTGTTTAAAAAATATCCAAATTAAATAATTTTAGTGCTTAAATACTAATAATAAAGTGATAGACTTATGTAGTCTTTGTTTTGATTGTTTGATGATCAGCTAAAAATTTTGTCTTTATTAAAATTGAAATTTTTTATACAAATGGAAACAAGCTTTTTAATTTTTAAAATAATATTTAAATATGTTCAAATTACGAAAAAATAAAGTTGTTTTTTATTTTCATAAATCATGTACCTATATTTATCTTTATATTTTATATTTATATTTTATTTAATATTTCTTTTTTAGATTTTTTCGTATAAAAAAAATAAATTCTCGAAAATTGTTAGGTTAGTTATTTTCTGGTTCTAGCTGTATATATCATATAGGGAAAGAATTATTATAAAAAAGTATAATTTTTTATTCAAATCTTCAAATTGTACTATTCAATTTGTTAAAAAATAGATTTTTTTATATTTCTATAAAGATTATATTTTTAGATTATTGATTTATAAATTTTTATAAAATGGTACTAGTTGAAGACGTGACCAGCAACTCGAACGAATCGTCATCACAAAACAACAATACTCAAAATACCAATCAGCCTAGTTCTAATGGAATATCAGTATTTAAAAAAATAACTCATTAATAAGCTTTTTATTTTTTGATTCAACACTAGAGCTTAATTAACAATGATAAAATATCTTTGGTTCTTTATTTAACTCGTCTATTCACCATTGCATGCATATTTGCATTTTTGGTACCTCTATTTGGGTAAATTAAATTCTGAAAATAAAAAATTTTTCTAATCATCTTATTATTAGGTTTGACCAGAATACTCTATATCAAAAAGCAATTATGGCAAGTGCAGCCACCTCGGCATTAAAGCTTCATCAACGATTACAGAATGAACGATTCCAATTAAACAGAGAATACTTTTCTAAAGTGATAATTGAGGACAGTTTTCATTATCTTCTTTATTCCCTAATTTTCATGAATACTTCTCCAATAACAGGTTCTTAAAATAAATTTTGATTTTTAATTTAATTTTCAAACTTTTTCATGAATAGTTGTATTGGTGCCAATTGCTTCATTTGCCTTACTTCATGTATCAACCTACACACAGAAAATATTGAATATAATGGGCATTCATATAATTCGAAAAGCACTCGACTTTATAATTCTCAAACAAAAGGATATAATGAGGTTTGTGGCAATCAATGAAATCCTTTTGGCCCCTACCATTATAATAATGTTGTTTATGTAAGATTTAAAAATCATGCTTTTATCGAAAAAGGAAATCATAATTTTTTCTTAAGGGGCAAATGTGGATTAATGGTTCCATTTATTTACTATAGATTTATTTGCATGAGATACCAGTCTAGGCGAAATCCGTATAGTCGAGAAATGTTTTCTCAATTGCGTTTGGCAATAAATTTTTACACAAGTCATGCAAACTGTCCCCAATTGGTAAAAAATTTATCTCAAAATCTGATAAATTTGGTTAACAAACTTGCTCCACAACAAACATAAGAACCAATTAGTTAATTGCTTTATTTTCTTTTATATTTTGTCTTTAGTTGAAGAAAAGCAATTGTTTTTTAGATATTTTAGATTTTAAATGATTAATATTTAAGATTTTTTTCGTATTTTCTGTCTAAACTTCTAAAATTTTTTAAATCAGTCTGTTTTCTCTAAATAAATCAATTTAAACAATTCAAAAAAAAATTAATTAAAAAATTTTATCTTTATTGTTACTTTTACTTCAAAAAAAAACTAAAATTGTGTTAAAAAGATATTATTTGTAATACATAGTATTTGGTAAAGGGTAAAAAATTTCAAAACCTGTTTGAACATTTCAGCTTTGTCCTGAAGCCAGATATTGTGCATAATTCAGCAAAAATTTGCCGATAAAAAATCAAATTTTTGTTTGTCAAACTTTTAAAATATTCTTCTGAAAAAAATTTTAACTCAATGGTCAAAAAATGTTTTTAGTTTTTAGACACATTGAATTTGTAATGCACCCTACGTATCACTTGATCATCAGCTTCTCAACTGATGCGCAATGATAAGTAAGAGTTAGTATACTTGTCACGTATCTCAGAAGATAGACGCTTCTAGATGCTGATATAAACATTTATATAATAGCTCACATCTTGTCTTAATTATAAGCCCGTGTTATGGACACGAACTCATTGGTATAAATAATGATTCCATTCTCAGTGCTAAGGTATTCTTAGTACGATATGCTAGCAATACGAATGGTAACCATTTAGACCAATCCTCTGGGTTTTTTTCACGATGTTTTCTTAAGCAACTTACTATTTCTTTGTTCAGGCGCTCGACTGGTTCTGGGGTGGTATGCCGATGTAATGACATGCTCCGACCCGACTCGTCTTATAAGATTATCAACAATTTGGTTGTTAAATTCCTTACCTTGATCAGACATGAACACTCTTGGTGGTCCAAATATACATATGAATTTCCATAGGATGTTAGCGATTTCTTCAGCTGATTTACCTTTTATAGGCTCGGCATAGGGGAACTTGGTTAAGTATTCCGTAATTACCATAATTCCAGTGAAGCCTTCCTCTGTCTCTAGTAGACCAAATACCAAGTCTATTCCGATTCTATCAAAGACATCTTTAATGGTAATTGCTTTCGCAGGGTGTTCCTTTGCGGGAGCTAAATTATTTCTCTTACACACTTCGCAACTTTGTACGACAGCTTTGATGTCTTTCTCCATGTTCTCCAAATATAATCCGTTTGGTCGTTGATTCAACTTGGAAGTGAGCCAAAACGTGTGCTTTTAAAATAATACCGCTTCTGTCACTAGGTTTCGGTACTAAGCGTGAGATATTATCTCGTCCCATTTTAAAAATTTCATCTTTTTCTCTTACGTACTTATACTCAGTTGCTGCTTTCTCAATTCTTTTAATTTGCTTTTTGAACAACCGATTTTGAAATCGACTATTTTTTAGATAATACAGTAATGTATCATCTACATAGACGTCAGGACTCTTACGTGAAGTTCCGTCAATGTGGTCATTATAATCGTTATCAGTAATGGTTTTTAGTGACAGCACTGGCCGACTAATAGCATCAGCGTTTAAATGTTGGGTTCCTTTCCTATGGACTATCTCAACGTCATAAGCTTGTAAATAGATTACCCAACGTGCTAATCTTTCCGTAAGTTAATTGATGTTCATAAGCCACATCAACGCGTAGTGATTCGTATTCACTAGAAATTTGAAGCCGTACACCTCTGTGCGAAACTCTTTAATTGCTTACACAACTGTCAAACATTCTCTTTCAGTGCTGCTTTAATGAATTTCGGCACCTTTTAGTAGTCGTGAAGCGTAAGCGCATACATATTCATTTCCATTTTCATCAATTTGTGCTAGAATAGCGTCCATTGCATAACCTGAAGCGTCACAATGAACTATAAATTTTCGATTCCAGTCGGGTTGTCTAAGGACAGGTTCTGACGTAAGGATCAATTTTAGTTTTTCGAACGATTCATGTTGAGGCTTATCCCATTCAAATGTAAAATCTCTTAGACTAAAATTACTCTATATATGTAATTCTTATTAAAACAATTTATTATGATTATCAGACCCTAGAACTTTCTTTAGACATTTAAAGCATTTAACTAAGAGTGATATAATTTTAGTAGATTATGAGTTAATAAGAAGAGTATTGCCTAATTAATTAATTAATTAATATTTAAATATATAAAATTTAAATTAAGGGATAATTTCTAATTTATCTTTTTTTTCTACTAAAATCAGAATTATTTTTCAAAATAATTATTAGTAATGCTTCTAAAAAATATTTTACATATGAAACAATGAGCAACATTGTAGAGACATGGTCAATTGAAAGGTCGTCAAAAGTTGATAACTTGAAGAAATTTTATTACCAGCCTTCAATTACTTGTGACCAATGGAACGTAGCGGATGATTTTTTGGAATCAAAATAAAATTACTCAGAGATAATGATCCCTATTAAGTTTCAAAGAAGGAAACCGATGATTAATCATATGAGTTGTACTATGAAATACTCGAATGTGAACTTACAAAATATCTATGCTTCCGGGCTCATTACCATTTCGATCAATTTCTTTTGCTCAATAGATTCATCAAAAGAACAAAGATGAATGGCAACTGCACCAACAAAAATTATATAAAGCATTTGTAGCTGTGGCAGTGAAGACGAAGTTGACTGAAACCGATTTCAGCTTTAGTGATATTGGAATGAAAAAAAAACGAGGGAGAAAAGCTCAAGCTAAAGAATGGTTCGTAAAAAATACAAATTAAATTGAGACTGGACTTGTGACTTTTTACATTACCTTTTACATTATTTTTTTTTATTTTAAGTTTAAATTAAAAATAATAAAACAGTTTATAAAATTTTTTAAAATAAATAAAAGTTTTGTTAATATTTAAAAATTTATTTTGTAAACTAAAATTACATACAGGTTAAAATAATTTATAAAAAGTTTAAATAGAAAAAAAATTGATTCAATTTTAATGATAGAATGAACTTAACAGCATTTTTTTTTTCTTTCTAAAGGATTATCAGACAACGTCAATTTATCAGTTGTTTGTTTTTCTTCTTCCTGTCGGATATCATTTTCTTTTTGCAGAATCTTAATAATTCAATTTTTAAAATAAATTTTATAGTAATTTAAAACAAAAAAAATATTACTTGCATAACTAAAAACTTTGCTGCTGCTTCGACATTTATATCATCTTTTGCGGACGTTTCGAACCATGAAGCAAAGCCTTTGTCCTTACAAAAATCGTTCATTTGCTCGTTGTTGTTCGCCAAGTTTTCTTTGGTTAAATCGCACTTGAATATATCTGGTTAAATGGAACAAAAATTGATCAATGGAATAGTTACTTTGTTTGCTAACAAGACACATGGAATCGGACTACCGTCCGGTAAGCTAACTTTTGAATCCAAATCATTCTTCCATCTTAACACAGCCTCAAAAGTAGATGCCCTGGTAACATCGAATACTATAAAGCATCCGACTGCATCTTTATAATAAACTCTGGTCATGTTGTAAAAGCGTTCCTGGCCTTATTGAATAGTTTTAAATATCTAGGAAAAAAGCTCCAGCTAAATATTTTATCTCACCTGCAATATCCCATAGCTGAACTCTGACTAAAGTATTTTGATCCCAATTTATTACTTTGAGTGCAAAATCAACACCAATCTATAGATTTAAGATAAATATATTTAAATTAATAAAATTAAATAATCACAGTCGCTCTATAATTTGGGCTGTACAGATTGTGAACATATCGTTTTATTAAACTTGTTTTACCAGTTCCTAATTCTCCAATAACCAGAATTTTATATAAATGCTCCTTTTTGTCATTGGCATTTGAGTTACTCTGAAAAAAATGCAAAATTAGAATTGTAAAACTAATAAATAGAAAAAAAAAATTATTTATTTAAACAGTTACCATTTTTTATTTGATATTTTGGATTTTTTCCTTTTTTTTCAATATATTCAAAAGTATTAAAACAAATCATATTTTTTTTGTCAAAGACTGATAATCATATGATACTCACAAATTCTGTGATATATAATAATTTTAGTTTTATCTATTTAATTAGATAAAGTTTTAATTTGTCATCATTAAAGTTTTCATCATGGCAAATAAAGTTCTAGGTTATCATTAATTAAAATGAATATTTGAATTGAAATTTTTAAAATTTAGTTCATAAGTTAATCATGATTGTAGACAAAGTAGCTGTTCCATACTATTAAATTATTACATTCACATTATTGCACACATTCTTTAGTATTGAATTTTTAAAGAGATTATAATTAAATAACTAAAAAGATGGACACTAAAGTTAAATCATCCATTGTGGATTTCTATAGAATTCGACGGTGGTTAAGATAAAGTTTCGGTTTATTATCTTGAATTACTGATTATTTTATGACTCATAAATCAAAAAAAAAATTCTTGTCTCAAATATATTATATCGTTTTAAGAATACATTTTTAAAAAGGTTAATTTGCTTTCATGAAAATTCTATTAAATGATAATTTCTTAGTTAGTTTAAATACTATTTGATCTAAAAAATTAATTATTAGATAAAAATACTTTACAATGTTATTTATCAATTAATTTCTTAAATTCCAATTTTAACATAGCTATATTTTTCAATTTTACATTAATACTTATTTGTTTGTGATTTTAAATCAGGAATATTTAAATCTAGGTTTAAATAATGAAAAAATATAAATATATTTTATCCATGTTTTTATAAAAGTGATAATTAAATAAAAATCACATGCTTTATCAATTTATATCTGTTATTTATTAATTAATTTTTCTACCAATATTAATTTAAATAAAAATTGTTTTACAAAATAACAATTTCAATTATAAATCTTTAAACCAATTTCTTATTCTATTTTAAATCTTTCTGGATACTCAAATGACATCTTGAACATGTATTTAGAAAATTTATCACGAAATGAAAATTCAGGTGAAATAACAAAGGTTCGAATTCTCATAGAAAAATTGGAATAAGCTGTTGGACTTGAGTGTAAATTTAGGAACGAATAAGAAAAAAAAAGCCATCAGAAAAGCTTAAAAAATAATAATTTGCGAATAATTGGAAAAATTGATTAGAATTTGGTCAACTAAATGAGCTTTTATGATATCTGAATTTATCTATTACAGATTGAGAAGTTTTTGGTAAGACTGTAAACATTCATGGTGAGACCCCACTTAGACTCTCCAATGCAGGTAGGGAATCCAAGTATGAAAGGAGATGTGAATATGGAAGAGAAAGCAAGAACGGATAACAAAGATCCTTGTTTCACTAAGAAGTATGCCGAATGATTTGAGGCTAGCTAGA
>JAESIW010000200.1:3697549-3730695 GCA_016802295.1 Brachionus rotundiformis
TGAACAAAATTATCTCTAAAATTATCCAAATAAATACAAAGATTTAGTATTTATTTTAAAAAAAGCTTAAATTGATGGTTACCATTCAATTAGTTTTTTTAAAGATTTTCGAAGTGCACTATTTGAGATAAAAATAGAACCATGAAGATATCGAATTTCGTTTACGATTGTATTACTGAAATAAAAATTTATCAATTATTGTAGATAAATTAAATGAAAACGTTTAAGTTATAAAAGTCTAGAATGAAACATTTTCATTTTATGTAGTAAAAAATTATTTATTTAAATACAGTCGAATATAGCTTTAGGAAAATTAAATAAAGGCATAAATAAAAGTCTATAAAAAGATAATATTTAACCTTAAACAATTTAAATCAAAACCTTTATCTCTTATCCAATTTATTTTTGAATAAATTTTGTATTTGAATTATATTATAAGCTAATTCTTTTTGCTATTAAATATTTCAAAAATTTATTTTTTTAGTATTTAATATTTTGCTATTAAGATTCTAGTTATATCGAATATTTGATAATTGTTTATTTCATAAGAATTTTTTAGCATAACAATGTAAAAATGTGTGGCTGACTGGTGGAGTTCGAAAGGATTTCAATTAACCCATTTTTGTTTCTCTAGGAAAGGATGTCATTAAATTGATAAAAAAAGTTCTGCTTTAATTACTGTTATAGAAGAAAACTTAAGAAACTCTCATAAATTGCAATTAGTCTTCTTATTTTATGTCTTAAATTTTCTTCACCTTCAAAATTCTTAACTATTATAATTAAGATCCAAAAAAAGTTATTCAATTCAATTAATGATTAAAATCTCTTACAATTGAAAATCGAAGGTATTTAAATTCCCTTTGAAAAATTATCATTATATATATTTTTTTCTGTAAGTAAACAGATCGATATTTTAATTTGATTATCAAATGAATATTTTATTTTTTTTCAATTTTTCTCTACCGTTTTTAAAGCTTCATTTGGTTTTATTTCCTAATCAAAATTTTAAGATACAAAATGTCTACTAGTTTCTTAAGATGCGAGTATTCAAATTGATTTCATTATTTTTTTTCCGCTTTTTTCAATCAGAATTTAAAATTTAATAAGATAATTTTCTATTTTATTTATATCAATATAAATAACCTATCTAAAAATTTAAAATCAATTCTAATTAAAAAATTGAAATTAAAAACGAATTTATTTTATTTTATCTTTTATCTTATATGAGATTCTAAATTGATTGTTCTAGTTATTAATATAAACAGATTTATGCTTGCTTTTAAATTTTTGGTCATTTTTTATAATTTTACTTAGAAAACAGGATCAAATTAAACCTGGGAATAAAATATTTTTTTTATTTTTAATTTTTTTGCCTTTCCATTCGTCACAATATTTATCTCTTTTGCTATCTGTGGGTCTTATCATGTTACTGCAATTTATTTTGATTCTATAATGCAAATCTTACTACTAATCTAGAGTCGGATCGTTTGAAAATTAAAAAATAAACAATTAATGTGAAAGAATTTAAAAATTAAAAATTTATACAAAAAATTCTTTTCGGCAGCAGACTTTTTTTAATAAACTAGCCATAATAAAAGAGAGATCAACATCCGAGATCATTAAAGTTAAATTAATAAATTGTTTGATAAATAGATGATAAGCAAATTAATCGTAAAATTGAAAATTTAAAAGCACTAATAAAAGAAAATATAATAATAAACAAATATTTTGTTTTAAATAAAATCTAATATCAGTGATTAAGACGTTTGGTGTCTTATTACATGAAATCATTTAACATCTTAAAAGCCTAAATTAACATCCCAGAATAGATTAACTCATTCAATCTAAGCTCATGTGTTGCCGGAATAACAAAACCAAATCTTAAAAGCAAAATTTTTACCAAAATATGGAAAATTTGGTATAGTTTGGTTTTAATTAGAAAATACTCGTTGATACCTTAAGGAATTTGAAGTTTATTGTGTTAGAAAGATAGATATTAATTAAAGATTATAAGAGATCTCTAAATTTTGAATTTTTTTTGCTAAGTTTCTGCTAATTCCAAATTTCGATATGTTTTTTTAAAGGTTTTGTAAAGAATCAAATTGCCTTTATTACAGAATTTTTAAAACTATATTCTGTTTGTTTAACATTAAATTAAGTTTAAATATTAATAGTTACAAGTTTTCTTTTTCATTTAAATCGATTCTAAGACTCTTCAGAATGCAAAATTTTAGATATGCTTTGTTGTCATCAATATTTTTAAGTAATTTGAGCAAATATCTTAAACAGACCAATTTTATTTCATTTATTGGCAATTTTCCTCAGCAAAAAATATCTTCACACTGGTAATAATCGAAAAACAAAAAGTAATTTTTTATTTTTAAATATTTACCAGATCAAATATTTACTTTATTGAGGAAAAAATATGGCTTTTTTTTCTTGTATTTCTAAGATAAAATTTACATTTATTTTTATGTGCAAGCATTCATGAGCATTTATATTGATTAATCAATTTTCTAAATGAACTTTCAAAAATAAAAATTTTTCTATCTATTTTCACAAATAAAGTTTGCTATTCGCAATTAAATTAAATGATTTTAAAATATAATTTTAATTTTTGATAATATTTAAGAACAGGTTTAATTTAAATCGATTTACAATTTTTTATAAGTATTTGAGTGATATTTTTTTAAGATAATTAATTTAAAAAATATTATTAAATTAAAAAAATCACTTTAGTTTTTTATTCTTTGAGCTTAATTCAACCAGACGGATGCTAACAAGCAGTTCTAAATAAATCGAATAAGTACCATTATAAGTCATTCAGGAAATAATTAAACCTTTAAGATACTGAATAATTTTCTTTTAATAATTATTAATATCGAAAATAATATCAAATGAGAAATATAATTCAAGAATTTGTTTTTTGTTTTTCTATTTCGAATTTTTCGAAATAGATAATTACCAAAAGTCATAAAACTTAAATTCAATGACTGAGCTCAAACCTTATTTCTATTAATTCTATAAATCTTTTACTAATTACCAGACTTGAGCTAAAAAATTAAAATCTAAATGCTATATTATAATATAAATAAAAGCATATATATTTTTGAGTATTTTTAAACATGAATAATTAGTCTATAAGTTAGAAATAAAAAAGTTTTTAAATTAATTTACATCTATAAGTTCTAAAATCATATATTTATTTCAATGCCTCTTTGTCAAATATATTCCATTAATTTTATTTATCTAGATTTTTTTAGAATTTTGTTTCAATTAAATTTTTACTTAGTGATTAAAATATACAAAAAATTATGAGTAATCAATAAATTTTATTGTTTTGAGAGCTGAGTTGAGATCCCAATAGGGTTTTATAGCTCATTAGACAGGATTATTGAGTCTTACAAATTTGAATCTCTAAAGATAATGGTCTAAACTTTTGAGTATTCCATATATCTGCTCTTTATTTTAGGTAATTACAAAAAGAAAACAGCTTTTTCTTTTAAAAACACAAATTAAGATTTAGCTTTGAATTTTATTTTATAACTTAGACTAAAATTTCCGATAATTACTTTCAAAAAAAGCGATTTGAAAAATTTATAAATAATTACTTAATTGCATGATTTTATTCTAAAAAATTAAACTATTTAATTAAAAAATTGGCTGTGATTTATCAACAATTTAAGATTATTTTCTGAGATCATTTTATCTAATTTAATTCAGATATTTAAACCAATACTAAGTAAAACCAAAATAAATATAAATGTAAAATGTCATTAAAATAACAAAACACCATCTTATGCATCTAGTCAATTTAGATCGATTGATTTTTATATTTTTCCTAATAAACAAATCAAAAATGTATGTTTAGATTTTCTTAATAACAGGTAGCTAGGCTTAGCTTTTTAATCTATACAGGAAAAAACTTAGTCAGATAATTTTTTATATATACATATTTATATATATTTAATTCCTTAATCTAATTTTATTTATTTTTGATTAATAACTTTTTTGATAAAGCAATATATTTTTGTTTTTTAAAAGCCTATATATACACACTGTGCTGATAAATATTTTTAAATATCGAATAAAAAATGATTCAAGGTTTATAAATCTTCGACTAAATATAAAGGTTTATAAAATATTATGTTTTGATTAGTATCATTTGTATTTGATAAATGTTCAACTAAAAAAGAGTAAAGAATTCATTTCTGGTTAACTTTAATTTTTAAAATTTTTAAACTAATTGTTTTATAATTATTCTTATGGGATTATAAATCTTGAATGCAATTGCGTCAACAAAAGAATTGTATTACGTAATGAAAAAAAGATAATTTTCAGTAAAAAAAAAATTTTTTTTTGAATAAATATAAAGTAAGAAAAAAGGAAATAAAAAGTAAAAATATCTTCGAGGTGTATTTAATTATTAACATTATTGTTTTAAAAAGCAGTTGAATTTTCATATTTTCATTTCTAGATTTTTAAAAAAAAAAAAGGTATTTATCAAAAGACTTCCCATTATTGAAAATGAATATCATATTTTAAATTAAAATTATTAATTTATATTTACATTTAGATCAGAAAATGCCATTGTTCGATGTAATCGTTATCTGTCAACATGTCATCACTAGTATCATAGGACTAATTGGAAATTTGCTTGTTTTGATTGTCTATAAGAAAAAGCTAAAAGAGAATGAGTCAATTACGTTTATCATAATTCATTTGGCACTGACAGATCTTTTATGCTGTGCAGTTCTGATACCTATCAACTGTTACCACGAGCTGTATTTGGGCAAAATAGCCTCAGATTTTATGTGCAAATTTCACTCTTTCCTAAACATTGTAAACATTACCTATTCATGCTTGCTGATGACTTTGGTCGCCTTCGAAAGATTTTTCTGCATAGTATATCCATTTAAAAAGATAGTGACCGTGTCCAGAGCCAAAATAGTATTGGTGATTTTGTTTTTTCTGTGCACTGGAACCGCTCTGGCCGGCTGCTTGTCCATTGGCATCTATCACCGAGCATATATTTTGGTCAACTCTTTAAACAAAACTAATCAGTCCGGACTTATTCCGATAAAAAGCGACTTTTTCAAAAACGACTACGGAATAGAATTTTTTCTCTTAAATGATACAAGTGAGACCCTAATTTTTGATTATAACCAGAAGAAAAAAAGAGATACAGCCTCTGTACAAGAAACAAGGAATGCTCCACAAGTAGACAAACAAGATGTGACAAGTTTGAAAAAGAGAATTTTTGTCACAAGCGAACACAATCCAATCAAAGAAAGCAATTATCCTTCCACATGGATACCAACCACAGACTGCTTTCCAAATGACCAAATAATTTCCATACGTCATTTTCCATACATTCGTCTATTTCAAAATTCAATAGTGGTCTTTTGTTTCTCGATCATTTTTGTGGTCTACGCTTTTTTGTGTGTTGTTGTATCCAAGCGTCGTAATTTAAAAGCTAATAGAGAAAACTACTATAAAGAAATCCTGAACAGATCTCGGCAAAACACCAGTTACAAGACCGAGATTACCATATCAAGAAACAATTCTTTTTTTAATTGTCTTTATCCGAACAATTTTAGTATAAGCAGCAATGGATTGGACAAAAATGGCCAAGAAAACAATGAGCCCAATTTAAATGAAGTTTGTGAATTAAAACATTTAAAAGAACCTACTATCGAAAATGAGTCAAAAATATCTAATCAAATGGAAACTTTTAACCAAACTGAAATCCAAGATGAACTCTCGGGTGACGAGTTAAATAACAAGTCGACACAGACCAAAAGCTCAATTATAGTCAACATTAAAAATAAGGGGAAAACGTGTAAGAGCACTTTATTGGAAGATAATGGAAATGAGGAGAAAGTTTTGTTCCAAAAGAGAAAAAAATCTGGTAAAAATGACAAAAATGCGTTCAATTTTGGCATACACGCATCTAGAATATCGACCACTAACAATTTAGTGGCCAATTTAAAGACTGCATTCATGCTTTTTGTGGTCACTGTTATCATGGCAATTGTGTACACACCGGCCCTGCTAACATCCGTAGGAATAATTGAATACAACCCAATACATTGGAATTTAATTTATATAAATAATGCAGCTAATCCACTTATATATTCATTTTTGAACTCTAATTTTAGAAAAAGTCTTAAAAATACACTTAGAAGATTTTCGAATCGAATCTTCAATGGGAAAAAATCATCCAGTTGATATTTAAAGTAAAATAAAAAGAAAAACCGGTCTTTTATTTTTAAAAAGTCAAGAAATTGTATTTTTTTAAATAATTTTTTTTTGTATTTTATTTTATAAATTAATAAAAAATATGTATTTAGAAAAAAAAATGTTTCTTTTTTAAAAGTAATTCAAATAAACAAAATTTTATTCCAAATTAAATTTGATTAGCTAAAATAATCGCATATTTTTAATAAAAAGCTTTTAATTAAAGTTAATTTTTGGGCCTTTTTTTCAGAAAAAAACATCTTTTAGATTATTTTATTTATTTTGATCTTTATTTTTTTCTAATATAAATGATGAAGCAGTCTTGAGATTTTTCTTCCTTCCTCTCTTCAAGCTAAAATCTAATTTAATTTTATTTCACTAATTTTATATTTTCTTAAAAATCGAAAAAAAATGTTTCTTTAAAAATAATTGCGAAAAAAAATTGATTAGGAAGATGTAATTAATTTGAAATGAGTCTCTATCATGTAAATCTATACTTTACAGGAAAAAAATAGATAATGTTAATAAAATGCTGGTTCGCTATCAAAAAGGCGGGTATTAAGAGGGCGTTATTGGAATATGGATTTGGTACTCATATTCAGATCAATATTTTAAATTTATACTTGATTTCAAAATAAAACCCCTATTTTTGTAACTCAAAAATTAAATTAATTTTTTATTAATATTAAAATATGTTGTTTGATGATTATTAATTTAGAATAAAAATGTATTTTTTTTCAATAAATTCTAAAATTTTGATATGAAAAAATTCAATTAAATTTATTTTATAAAAAACTATTATAAAAATTGTGTAGTCTATTTAAAAAAAAAATATTTAAAAAAAGTACAAATCTAAATCACAAGAATTTTGAATAATTTAATTTTCTCGTAATTTTTAAAATGAAAAAAATTAATAAACTTAAACAAAATCGATTGAAAAATAGCCGTTGCATAAACTTATTTTTAAACAAAATTTTCGCCCAATGCAAATTGTAATTAATTTTTATCATTGAGACTCCCATTATCTTGTTTAATCTCTTCTGAGTCATTGCATTTTTCATCTATTTTGTCTGTCTCTTCATTTTCCTTCTTCGAGTCGCTTATGATAACAAAATGGTCACTATTTGAGCTATCACTCTTTAATGAACCATTTTCTTCTTTTGTCTTTTGGTGCGTATTCTCATCAATTTTCATAATCTCGTCCGGATTTCCGACCAATTGATCACAAATGGTCTGCATTATTATCTTGTCCAAGCCTGGCATTGCATTCTCGGTCTGATGCAAATTCTCCTCTTTGCTCACAGGAAGATCATCAATCGTAATTGTTTCATCTTTTAATTCATCTGCATCGACAACCCTGTAAGGTAGTCCTTTTTCACTATCTGTTTCAAAGCTCTGGAAATTGTCTTCGCCACATACAGAAGAGTCAGGCTCAGACGCGTCCACATATTTGGCCGCACTCGATGCATACTTTTCCTTCATACTCTCCAAATCAGTCATCAAATTTAAATTTTCAAACTCTTTTTTCAGTTCAAATTTTAAGCTTTCCAATTTGTCCTTTTCCAAAGCCAATCTGTCATCCATCAATTTGTCTTTCATTGTTTTCAGATCACCAAATTTATTATTCAAAATACTACTCAGTTGCTTCAGCAACTCAATACTTTGATATTTACATTTGTTAAAATTTTGCTCAGTTTGCTCAATTCGGTCAGAAAATTCCGCATTGGACGAGTCCAATGACGAGCTAGAATTTGAAAAATTATTGTTTTTTTTATTTGTTTTTAAAGTTGTATAAAAAGTCAATTCATTGTACAAAATGTCAGATATCTCAATCAAAACATCTTCCATGCAGTCAGTCAAAAACTTGTTTACATACTTTGCCAAGGCTTCCTTTAAGTAGCAGGTCAATTGAGCTGAATAGTAGTTCAAGTAGTCCGAATGTTTGGGAGATTCACTCAAAACTTGATGAACTTTTTCAATTATTTCATTTAAATAATTGGAATCGAAAATAGTTTTTTTTGTCTTGGACCTTTCACTTGAACCACTTGAACTGTCCTCTTCATCAGAGTCAAAATTGTCCGAGCTTTTTACACAAAGTATAATTTTTGAAATTAAACTCTTAACTTCAGCACCAATGTTTTGTTTATCAGCTTCTTCTTCGACACCCATTATGCTCGAACCGGAGCTATTTGACTCCTTCTGGTCAACTTTGCTTTTTGGACTATTTTTGACAAAAATAACCGTGTTGCTCAAAGAGTCGCTCTCGAACGGAGTCGATTCTTCATCGGCTTCGTTTTGTCTGTCCGATTCATACTTTTTGCTCGTATAGGCCTTTTCTTCGTCCATGTTTGGATAATTTTTTTTCATATAACTTAGCTTAAGGTTGGACTGGCGGTTTGATATGTTAAATATGGACTTAAGTGTTTGATCGCGAGCATTTTTATCTTTAATAAATTGTAATTCCTTAAATAGATTGAGTAAATAGAATGGTCTTGATTCATTTTGGGATATTAACGAGGCAACTTCGGAGTAAATTTGCTCTCTCATTTTTTCAAAAGTCAAAGATTTGTACATGGTAGAATTTTGGCTCGTTCTGTGTTTCATTAGAGACTTTCTTAAGGACAAAGTTGACGAAGTCATAGAGCTTCGAGCGTTTGAGGTGCTGCTCAAACTCGACTCAGTTCTGACATCTCTACAATACTTTCTCTCTTCATCCTCATCCAATTCCTCAAAATCATCAGTATAGTAATTTTTTTCCACATTGGTATTGTCTTTTTTCCGATTATAAAAATAACTTGGCAAAGCAACTACTTTGGATGTTTTATTCGGCTCAGTTTTTTCTTCCTCTTCGGTATTTACACCCACTGAATTGGAGGTATTTTTGGCTCTGGTCAACTCGGCCAATTGTTTATTTACACTCAGCATTTGATCATTTAGTCGTGAGATTTCGGTTCGTTGTGTAGATATCTCATGGTAAGCTGTGTTCAAGTTGAACATCAATTGTTGTATATGAAGCTGAGTCTGAAATTGGCTCGAATTACTTTGGTTCAATTGATCAAGAGATTTTTTCTCAAACAATTCATTGAATTTATTTAAAATTTGTTCATTTATTTTTTGCTGATTTGCCAAAACAGATTCCAATTTATCGCTCAATTGGTCGAAATGGGTGTTAGATGGTTGCTTTGGCTGAGAAATTTCCGATTGACCATCATTTTCATCATCGTCATCATCGTCGCCCCATTCACTCACAGTTGATTCGGACTCAGATTTTTTTCTATCCAATTGTTCACATCTTCCACTTTCTTTATCTTGTTCACTTTCAAGATTTCTCTCTAGCTCTGTTCCCCTCATCAAAAAGCCTCTATAAGCACTTAGTATTTCATTTCCATCCTCAGTTTTACTTGCCACAATTTGCCTCTGGTCAGACTCTTGTTTGTTGTATTCGTCCCTGATGCATTCTTCCAGCTCGCTTTTCTGGTTTCTCAGATTTTCCCTCATAGCTAGCTGCTTTTTCATTTTAGACCAAAGCAAGTCACTTGGCGAATGGCACGATTCACCTTCATCACGCAAATTTTCAACAGACAACAAATCAAAACCATTCTCGGCAGCCTTGAATTTGGACTCAATTTCATTCAAGTAGGAAACATCCTGACCAGAATTTTCATTCTTTAGCAAAATATTTTTATCCAAAGCTTTGGTCTCTTGTTCTTTTTTCTTAAGCAATTCAAGAAGCTTTTGTTTATTTCTGTTAAGCTCTTCCAATCTTTCTTCCTTTTGTTGTATTTCAACATTTTTCATATAATCTAAAGTCTGGGTATCAATTCTGTCCTCTGGAATGCTAAAATCAGCCTCGATACCAGTCTCATCCGATATTACTTGAAGTCTAGAAATCAAGCTTTGTAGATCTTTCAGCTTTTCTTTGGCATTTAGCAATTTTTGTTTATGTATTTCGATAAGTTCCTTTTTAGCAGCATTCTCTTTTCTAAGCTCTTCTTCTTCGGTCTCTTGGTCACCTTCTTCTTCATCAATTTCACAATTTCCATCACTTTTTTTCATCTCTTCAAACTCGTTCATAAATGTTTTTAAATTTGCCAACTTGGTTTGCATTTTATAAAGTTCACTTAAACAATTTATTTTAAAAAAGATAATTTAAAAAGTTTTAATTAATTACTCTAATTTTTTTTCATGTTCAGCTAGGTCTTTAAGTTTGATTTTTAGTTCTTCTTGGGCATCTGTCTCTGTGTCATTCTCCTTAGAAGTTAGATCAAAATTCCCTCGGAAATTGTCACTGGGTTCCTGGACTTCCATGTCACTGGTACTAACTGCTTTGATCAAATTATCTGAGTATTTTTCGGTGAGTATTTGGCGGATCAAATCTTCATAATGCTTAGCGGTTATTTTTGACTTTTCTATTTGACTTGATGGCTCTATATTTACACAATCGATGTTCTCTTCCGAATGGCTAGGCTCCTTGGACTTAACTGTTTTTCGAATCATTGGCTTTCGAGGCGTAAATGCTTCTGTTTGCACGCCCCGATTGATACAAATTGAGTTCGGATCAATAGGTTCCTCTGGTTCAGACTGATCTGTGATTGGCAAAATTCTAAAAGCATCATTAACTTGATCCTCGCCATCAGTGGCAATTTTTTTCAATGCTTCGAGAGCTTTTCGGCGTCCCTCAAGCGCTTTGAGCTCTTCTTTTCTCAATCTAATTGATTTTAATAATTGTTTTTGCTCTCTTAATTGTTCCAAAGTATCAAGATCGATGTTCATTTGTTTGATCGCTTCCTCTTTTTGTTCATTGTCCATTTGAGTCCGTTTGGCATTCTTGACCAAATTTGACAAGTAATCATCATCAAACTCAAGAGCATCTTGGTCATTTTCTGTCCTTTCATCCTCTTCATTTTCCATGCTCTTGTTCAAATAGGATTTTCCTACTACAACCAATTCATTTGAATCATCTGGAACCTTAATCATTGATTTTCGGTATTTGTCCATAATTTCGTTGATACCATTGTTTAATGTTATTGTGTCACTAATAAAACTTCCGCAAATTGAGCCAAGCTCTGATTCATTTGTAAAAGAATTATTCATAGATAGTTTTTTATTTTCATTTGTTTCCTTGGCATCGCAAAAAATATTCTGGTTCATTTCTTGAAATTTGGACAACGAATTTAAAAGATCCATGTAGCCTTTTTCTTGTTCCTTTAAGTGATCAATTAAAGAATGAAGCTTGCTCATTTGAGCCGAATAATTAATCTAAATAATATTTAAAATAAATTTTCATTCTAAAATGTTTTTTTTTTTATTTTTATTAACTTGATTTTTCGATGTTTGTAAAGTGGTCAGCATCGAGTAAGCTTGCTTTAAGTATTCTCTTATTTGAACCAATCTAGACAATATTTGAGTGTTTGAGAGCTCTGGCTACAATTAAAAAAATCCATAGAAAATTAATTTAAACAATTAAAAAATATCATGCCTCAGCATTTTGTTCAGCAATTGATGTTTTTTTCTCCAAGGTTTCCTCTTCACTCTTCAACTTTTCATTAAACAAAGCTCGTCTGGCCGAACTGGTCTCCATTGTGGACAATTCATTTTTTTTCTTTAACAAATTACTCAAATTTTCAACTGATTTTAATTTATTGCCATTATCAACATAAATTTCAGCATTCGAATCACTGTTAAAAGTGGAAAGATTTTTATTTATTTTAGGTGGACAGGAAAAAGCCAATTTTTCCAAATAGCTTCGTTTCAAGTCTTCTAAATAGCGTTTAAATTCGGTAGCACTTGAATTTTGAGAGTTGTTTTTTACTTCTGTATCGGTTTCTAAATTGGTCAACTCAAGCTCCCTCGGACCACTACTCGAATTGTTTTTTGAGTTCGGACTTTTACCATAATTCAAATTTTGTATCAGTTCATTTAAGCTTTTGTTCATTTTAGTTTGCTGAAATTCCCAATTTTTTATTTGATCTTCTTCCATTTTTTTATAAATTTTTATCTGGTCCTTAAATGTTCAGTTTTAATTCCTCTGAAATTAAATTTTAAAATGAATTTCTAAAATAAATTTTTTGCGATGATTTATAATTAAATTCCTCAAAGTTTTCCGTTCTAAAAATTTTTTATGCATGTTTCTATGGTGACAAACTTGAAAAATCATAAATTCAAACATAAGATAGATCAATGTAGAAAATGTAGAAAAAAGTATTAAGTGACCTTTTTAATTTTTGTAAATAAGGTTCAATACAGTTCGATAAAGTAAAAATTTAATTTTGAACTATGCAAAAATTGAACTTTTTTCTCAGCTCTCAACCAAAATATTCGCTTAATAATTCCGGTACAATGTTTTGACCAAAATAAAATCTAATTTACATTGAAATAATTTAAAATTAACATATTGTTGAGAGACTTCATTTCAAATTTTAGTCTTTATGGTATTGCTAATTAGTTTAGAAGCACTACAATTACTTTTGTCTCTAGAAATGTCAACTCTGAATTATTAATATTTATATTTACTGTTGTTTTTTTAAAATACCAAAAATTTAATTAACAATAGAACAATCACTAGTTTTTATTTGTTTACTATTTATCTTCAATTTCAGGGTCAATATTTAGGTCTGATTTGAAAAAACCTAAAAATTACTGAAAAGTTTTAATAATTATCATCTACAAAAAATATTATACATTTTTTTAATTTATTTTTTTAATTTTTAATTTTAATTTGATAATGAAATTAAATTAGTTATTTGTAAACTAAATTCCAAGGATTCGGCTCATAAATGACAGATCAAAATAATAAATTTGACTATTTATCTTTTGACCGCAGTATGATTTGCTTTTTGTAATTATTAAATCATTTCCTTAAATGATCTTATTTGATCAAATAATTGGTTTTGTGAAATTCAGTAAAAAATGGCAAAAAGAACAGAAAAAAGTGTAAAAAATTTGAATAACTTTTTTCCCAAAGGTTTAAACCTAATTCGGTAAATGCAGAATGGTGCAACATTCAAAGTTGCATCAAATATCTTTGTCTGCTAATTTTGCAGAGTTCAGCAGAAATTAAATTTCAATATAATCGAGTGTAGTGCATTTTGCAGAGATTTTGCACATAATTTGCAGACTGTTACAGTTGATGCAACTTTGAATGTTGCATCATTCTGCATTCACAGAATTAATTTTAAACTTTTAGAAAAAAAGTAATTTCATTTTTTTAAACTTCGTTCTGTTCTTTTGTACTGAACTTCACAAAACCCAAATAATTGATAAATTTAATTATCTTAAAAAACGATATTTAAAGTTTAAGTTAAATAAATACAATAATGTTAAAATTATTTAAAGATTTAATTTATAAGTATTATTTCTAAACATTAATTTATTAAATCAAATTAAAAAATTGTGAAAAAATTAAGTAATTCGTTATGGGTATTAAAATTCTATACCTAAAAAAGAAGAATTTGCTCAAGGTAAAAGTATAGCAAATTTTTTTTTACCAGCTTTTTAAATACGTTTAAATATAAACGAATTGAATAAATCTGCGCAAAATATTATATAATTGACTAAATAATGTTTAATCTATTATTATAAAATTGACTTAATATTCTACTGCTTTTGGCTATTTGTATCGGGTCAATTGTTTGAACTTAAAATGCCTGTGGGTATTGTCCAGTTTTAAACCCAACGGACTCAATTCTGATCAATCAGACCGCTCCGTCGATGATATCAATAAATGGTTTAGGATAACTGCAAAATTCTTGACACAATTTGACCATGAAAGCAGTGTGGACAAGCTGAACTAATTATTTTGGAAAATGATTTTAGTGTTTTTTTTCATTTTAATAAGTTAAATTTTTACAGTTATGGGAAAATTATAAAATTTTGAATATATTTATTAATTTAATGGAAGAAATTTTTTTTTGGTTTTATAAAATAAATAGAGTAAATGTCCAAGAATATTACAAATTATTGATGAATTATAAAAAAATTAAATCTAATAATTTTTTATTTATTTAAAAACGAGCATTAAACAAACAATTTTATTGAAAATTTCAAATATTAATTAACTTTTAGCTAAAAAGTTAAGCTCAATTGAAAATCAAATTGGTTCAAAGCATGCTTACTAATTTAAAATCCCACTCTCACAATAAACTAATCAATTTAGCATTTTGTGTGTATTTATTGCTTTAATATATATGATATAATAAATCTAACTAAATTTAATTTTGAATTTAGCTTTAAAAATGACATATACCAGCATATAGTAACGTTAAGTCAAAATTTTAAAAATAATTTTTGATTTTCAATTTTATTTTGTCAAATTAAATAGCTATTATTTTCGCACTTAAATAAGTTTTTAAAATTAGTTTGCCAATTTAGATATTTGTTTCATATCTAACAACATGTCAGGAGGTGGTCACCAGAGCTATTCGTTGTCTGATTATGTAAAAATCGAAAAAATTGGCGAGGGTACCTATGGTGTCGTGTATAAAGGAAAAAACAAAATAACAAATCAATTAGTTGCTCTGAAGAAAATTCGCCTGGAAAACGACGAAGAAGGCGTTCCGAGTACCGCCATCCGTGAAATTTCACTTTTGCGCGAACTTCAGCATCCAAATATTGTCTCACTTATGGACGTCCTTATGCAAGAAAACAAACTTTATTTAGTTTTTGAATTTTTATCAATGGACTTAAAAAAATACATGGAAACATTGCCGCCAGGAAAGCTCCTAGAGCCCCAGTTGGTCAAGAGCTATTTGCATCAAATTACCCAAGGTATTCTTTTTTGTCACCAGAGACGCACTATGCACCGAGACCTGAAGCCGCAAAATCTCCTAATCGACAAAAATGGAGTGATAAAATTGGCAGACTTTGGCTTGGCAAGGGCATTTGGAATTCCCATTAGGGTATACACACACGAAGTGGTTACATTATGGTACAGAGCGCCAGAAGTCTTGCTAGGCGCCCCGAGATACTCTTGTGCAATTGACATTTGGAGTATTGGATGCATATTTTCCGAAATGGCCACACGCCGACCCCTCTTTCATGGTGATTCAGAAATAGATCAGCTTTTTAAAATTTTTAGAATATTGGCCACACCAAATGAAGAAACATGGCCTGGTGTTTCTGAACTACCTGATTTCAAATCCTCTTTTCCGATGTGGCGCGGAAATAACCTAAAAGACTCTGTCAAAGCTTTGGATTCACTTGGCCTTGATTTATTGCAAAAAATGCTTGTCTACATGCCTTCGCAAAGAATCAATGCCAAAGCTATTTTAAGACATCCGTATTTTGATGATTTGGACAAAAGAAGCTTGCCAGCTCCAGTGGTTGAAGAAATTTGCTAAATTGATCATGATAGCAGTTAGTTTCTATAAAATTTTGTAAATTTTTTAAAAATTTTATGTGTATGTAAAACTTGGCTTTTTTTATAAATTTTTTCTATGTATTTTGATTTACTCTTCATGACTTTATCTAATTCGCTAATTATGAGTCGCCTAAAGTCAATCGTTTTAAAAATTAATATTTTATTCTTCTGGTTGTCTTAAATGACTTTTTACGTTAAATTCAAATTTAATTTTGATTTAATTATGCAATAAATCTTTTTTATTTTAGTGGTTTAGTTTATTATTAACAATAATCAGCTTTAAAGTAATTAAAAATCTTTGTGATCCACGATTTTAACTTTATTTCCTGGACATTGTTTGAATTAAGTTGAATGATATTAAAAGTAGAAAATAAATTTTGTAAATTAGCTTTTTAGTCAGAAAAATAATTTTTCTCTGATATTTTCATCTTTTTTTTCTTTTTAAATTTATAATAATTTTTTTATTTATATAAGATTTTTAAAAATATTCTATTTAAAATCATTAGAGTAACAATTTCTTATTATTTAGTTAATTTTTTATTTATCTATTAAGATAATTTGTAACTGGATGGGCAAAATAATAGTTCTGGGAAAGAGAAAGTAAAATAAAGATAAAAATAAAATAACTATATTTAAAAAATCTATCTTTATTGTAAAAATTAAAATGGGCAACATTTAATTCCATTTTTAATTTGATTTGGAAGGAATAAGTTTAACCGAATCAATTAGACCGCGATTTTTTTCCATATAAATAATTAATTATATTGAAGTCTCAGCAAAATTATAATCCGTAACATCAACATCTATGTTTTCTTAGAGTTTTTTGCGAAATGTTTTGATGAATCTTACCATGAAGCAATGTCAAAATATTCCAGTACATCAAATTGTTCTTTAGTAGTTTAGAGATGAATATCTCGTATTTCATGCATTGCTTTTAAACCATCTATAAATGCAAGGTTTCTAACTCGGACCTAAAGCTAATAAATTTACAAATTCAAAGTGCTCCTTTAATTTAAAAATTTTGACCAAAATCTAGGTGGTATCGGAAAATAAATTGACAAAACTGTTGGTAAAAAAAGCTAACAAAATATAAACATTTAATTATGAAAAAACTGATATAAAATTTAAACGATTATCTAAAAATAAAGATAACTTATATTTTTTTATTTCTTATTTATAATTACACAATGATAAATTATATTTTAAAAAAATTAATTCATTAAGATTGGCAACAATTAAAAATTTATTTTAATTTTTTTTCCAAGTTAAAGATGATAGCTTATCATGATTCAGATCTAAATGATATTTATCATTTAATAAAATTTAATGATGAACTAATTAAGACTAATTTAATTTTTAATTTACGTATTAATTTATTTTAGTCTGATATTCATGGCAAATACGAAAGATGGATACCAAAGATGATCTGGAGGAGAACAATTGAAAGAAATCTGAGAGTAGAAGATAAAAAAATTTGAAATGAAATTTTGATAATTAATTTAAAATATTGATGAAAAAATTGATATTTAGAGACAAACCAATCTCAATATTTGTGCACAATTTTTTTAGTAAAAATTCCACAGAAATAGTAAAAAACCCATAATTATATAAAAAAATAATAATATTAATTTTGTGTCAATTTTTTTATTTAAAATCAATATAAATAGTAAGAATATCCAAAAAAAAATATTTTTAGTAAAAAAGTAAAAAGAAAAAAGAAAAAAAAATGATCAAAAAATTAATTTTTCTTTCCTAGTACAGCCATTTGTGCAATAAAAGCCTCTTTTTTCTTCATTGGGACATTACAAGTTGTACAAATTTTCTCTTTTGCATCATTCGGCTTGTGACTTTTAGATGATGTTGGAGCTTGTTGAAGTTCTTTATTCGATTTTTTTTCAGATTCAAGTATGGCATTCTCTGCCAATTAAGAAAAATAAAGATAGATAGATTTGTTGATTATTGGATTGATAAAATTGCTTTTTTTATTATTATTTCAAATATATTATAAAAAGAAAAAATATATATTTTTGTATAAGTTTTAAAACCAATTTTACGAACTAAAGATAACGTGTTTGATTTATTTATTAAGAAATAAAATCATAAATAGATTCTGAAAAGTGTAAAAATCACAATTGAGAGTCAAAATATTAAATTTTTTGAAAAATTCAAAATAATTTTTGTGGAACAAAAGATTGAATAAAACAAAATTAATTGATTAAAAATTTTATTAATAATATATAAACCATGACAAAATTCACTAGTTTTAGCAATGATAAAAATTTTATTTTTATCCAAATGAAAAACTAGCTGAACGAAGCATGGTTCAAATTATTAACCTAAATAGACTAAAATAATTGATTAATGAACGGGTTAAAAAATTTATTCGTAGACCCAATTTTTTGAATGGGATTCCCAGTTGACTAATTCTTCTGGTTTGAACCACAAAGCGATTTCTCGTTCAGCACTCTCGACTGAATCCGATCCATGGCAAATGTTACGACCAGTTTGGACACAGAAATCACCACGAATGCTACCTGGCTTGCTGTCTTGTGGATTGGTCTCGCCCAACATGGCACGACCGGCTCTAACGGCGTTCAAACCTGACCAGACCATGGCAACTACTGGACCGCTGACCATGTATTGCATCAAGCTTGGGAAAAATGGTCTAGCAGCTAGATCTTTGTAGTGTTCTCTCAATAATTGTTCAGTTGGTTGCACCAATTTTAAGGCACACAAGTGATAACCTCTTTGTTCAAATCTTTTGATGATTTCTCCAACCAAATTTCGTTGGACACCATCTGGTTTAATCATGATATAAGTTCTTTCTTGGGCCATTTTTAGAATTATTTATCTAAATTAAAATTACAAAAATTAAATATTTCATTTCTTATAATCGAAAATGGTAAAAACATGTGGTGTAAAAAATTTTCACAGATCATAAAAAATTTTTTCTATTTTTTTTTTTATTTAATTTGAATGAAATTATTTTGGTATTTTTCTTTTTATACCAGTTTGGAGCGCATTGCATTCGTCAACAATATTGTTTTTTTATTTGCAATGCTTTATTTAAGAAAAAAACGTGCAACGCTTTCAAATAATAGTTAGATATTAATACAGCTATGTATTTGGATCTTGTTTCTCTAATTATTAGATTTTTCAACATTTGCTTTTTTTAAGTCTTAGAAAATATTTTTATATCATTTATTATCAATTATAAATAAACTAACAATTTTTAGCTAATAAAAAACTATTGTCTAGTAAATAAAATTAAACTTAATTAGCCAAAACAAACAAATATAGTTAATAGCTATAATTCGTTTAATAAATATTTTATATGTCGACTTAAACTTTTTTTAAGTTGTTCATTTTTCTTGTTATTCTTATTAATCGTAAAAAATATAAAGAAAGATGTAAAAAAACGTGGTTAAATTTCTAATTAAATTTAAATTTTCTTCTTTTACGTAACAAGAAAATTAATATGCCAAGTTCAGCCTTCCGTATTATTTAAATTTAATTATTCAGAAAATATTAATCAAAATAAAAATTTATAATTAAGAAAATTATTTTTTAATAAGCTCTGTTTAGCTGATAATATTTTTGATCCATTTTTTTCCTTATTATACAAAAAATCGTCTTTTTAAGAATGTCAAATTTTAGACTTAAATTTCAAAAATGATGGTCAAAAAGATCTCTATTGAAAAATCCATCTAATTAATTAATTTTCAGCCTCAAAAATTTATATAAAAAGAATTGTATTTGATATTTTGATTAATCGAAATTAAAAAACATTCAATCAAGAATCTACTCAAAATAATGAATCTAAAACATGTGAAAAATGTGGCTTAATTATGAAAAAAAAAGATATTTTTATTGTGATAATTGTTGATTTTTTTTATTTTTAGAGGTGAGTATAAACTTTTTGCGGTTTTTTAATGAAATTGCTTTCTTTTTTTATAAAAAAATAGTCTTTTATTAAATTTGAGGTACTAAAAAACTTTATTTCTGCAAACAGTAAATATAAACATAATACGGAATACTAGTTCCTGGCTAAATGATTTTTCCAAGCAATTAATCAGCCAGTTCTTAAATTAATGATAATACACTCGTTATTTTATTTTCTCATTTTGTCAAAAAATAGAATAATTTAAAAAAAATACAATTTTTAATTTAATTTTTTTGATTAAATTTAATATTTTAAAACGTATTTAATTTAAAAATTTGTATGTTCGGTACAATTTTTTTATCTATTAATTTAAATATTTAATTAATGAAGAGTATTATCTAATTTATTTGAATTTGAGTGAATATTTGAATTTAAGTGATAAAGAAATATCCGAAATAAGTTCGTAAATATTTCAAAAACCTATACCTTAGTAACTACTACTGCTACTAATTTAATTCCCACATAAAAATTCAATCAACCAAACAAAAACCAAAAACTCATCAGGATATGACAAAATCAGCACTAAAACAATTAAAAATCTTAATCAAACGTGCTTAAACAATATTTTAAAAATATTCAACGCCTCATTCAGTTTAGCACACGTACCAAGTATGTGGAAAAACGCCAAAGTAATCATGATTCATAAAAGCTCCCATGATCCAAATGAACCAGCCTCTTTCAGACCAATATCCTTGCTGAGCTGCCTTGGGAAAATTCTAGAAAGAATATTAAACGAACGTTTAACGAATTGGGCTGAAAAAAGAAAAATATTAATAAACGAGCAATCGGGATTCCGGCGAAATCGATCTACTCAAGATGTGTTATTCAAAATAATCGAGCCAACTATTCGGAATTTAAAAAATAAAAACAAGACTGGGCTCGTTCTATTCGACTTTGAAAAGGCGTTCGATACGATTCCTCATGCAAATATACTTCAAAAACTCCACAAATATAGATGCCCCGTAATGATTGGTAAATGGATAAGATCGTACTTGAATGGTAGAACATTTCAAATTCACGACGAAATCGACTCATCTTTAAAACCTATTAAAGCAGGCATACCTCAAGGTGGCTGCTTGAGCGCTCTTCTATTTGCAATCTTCATAAACGACATAAAAAAAGAGCTGAAAAAAATTGGAGTTAAATTCGCCCTTTTTGCTGATGATATTTCAGTTTGGTTTTCTGCGAAAAGTCTCAAAAAAATCAACAAGCTATTACAAAAAGCAATCGATAAGATCAATAAATACGCACAAAAATGGGGTCTAAAATTAAACACTCAAAAGACAAAATACATGCTAATCGCAAACAATTACAACCGACCATCATATGAACTCTCGTCGAATTTAAGCTTGGAAATTAATAACACAAAAATAGACAAGGTAAAACAAGCAAAACTACTAGGTATCAACCTTGATGCCGGTCTAACATTCGAGTCTCATTTCAACGAAATTATCAACAAATGCAGTAGTAAGCTAAATTTACTTAAAATATTAAGTTCCAAACACTATGGTCTCAAAACAAGGACACTAATAACAGTGTACAAGCTTACAATACTTTCAACTATTCAATACAGTATGTTACCATTTCATATTATCCGCAAAAAAATTAAAAAAAAGCTTCAAATTATTCAAAATAAAGCGCTCAAAATAATACTCAAAATTAATCGAAACACAAGTAACAACATATTGCACGCAATCGCAAATATAGACACAATCGAACAAAGACTTAAAGCTTTATCAATCAATTATTTAACTCGTTCAACTGTCATTGACGAAGAAATCAAAGAAATTATTGAGTCATACAACAACGCCACAAATAAACCAACGAAATCAATACTAAAGATTTTGAATTAAAAACTAACAAAAAAAAACAATTTTCATTTTCATAATTTTAAAATTATCTAACATTTAATTTTTCTATTTTTTGTAAATAAGACATCAAAAAAATTTTTTATAGCGCTTAATTTGCTGAAAGGGGAGTGTGCAATCTCCAAGCAGCTGGCCTTAATTGGCTATTTGTACAATAAATAAAAATAAATAAATAAATTCCCACATTTTTTTTTCAATCTCTTAATGATCAATTAAAAAAAGGAAGTTACTAAGTCGTCTAAAAATTTAAGATTATTAACATAATTTGTACATCATATATATTTTAGTAATTTAAATAAAAAATTAAATTAATTTAATTTGATTTTAAAACGATTTAATAATTTAATACAATTTAAACATAGGTCTAAAAAAATTTAAAAAAAATTTTAAAAAAATAATTAAAAATATACACTCTCTTCATCCAACTCAATATCCAAATCATCTAACTGAATTCGTTCAGGGTCAGGATTGCTTTTCTTCGATTTTCTCCTTAGTCTATTCAAACCTTGGAAACTAAATCTGGAATAAGACTTCGTTGTGGCGATATCTTCAGTATTGACCATATGATTATCAGTCATAATTGAATCAATAATATTTTTTTCCAAATTTTTATCATTATTCATATAATTGAACAAATCTAATTCGGATTCTCTATTAAATTTCTTCTTTAGGGTAGCACTCTCACCTATATATCGTTTTCTATTTAGTATGCCAGCGGTCAAATTAACCGGGTTAACAGCATTATTTTTATTCTTCATTACCACCGGTTCGGTAACAAAATTTAATTCTTGGTTACGCTTAAAAAATTTGACCACAGTTTTCTTTTCTTTCGGAGACTTGATTACATTTTTTAATTCATTTTGGTCATTTTGAGAGACAAACATGTTCTTGTAATCATCCATTTGTTTCAAAAGAGCATGAATGCCCAATAGACGAATGAGCTCGCGTCTAAACTTGGTACCAGTCATGCAGTATGAAATAAAGTTTATTACGTGGTTTGTGTACATCATTAAATTCATTATAGTCCAAAAAAGTTCTATATATGGCCAAGTTGGCTGGATATAGGAGCCTTGAATTAGACATATGAACAGTAAAATTGGGGCTTCCAGGACAAAAAATATCACTGACACACTCACTATCATAATACACATTCCTTTGATTTTTCTAACTCTCTTTAAATTTTTACCATTGCTCTTATTTTTGGTCAATAAGACCTTGTGTATGATGTTTATGTTGCATATGAGCATTACTATAAATGGAAGTATGACTTGGGCACTTGCGTCAATCCAAGTGAATATCTTGGAAAAAAAGTATTTGTACATAGGACTATTGGGTTTAATAAGACATTTTTTGTACACATATCGGTTCACTGGTTCTTGTTCATCCTCTGTCTCAGCATGGACAGTTTTGGGTGGGCCCATCTGAGTTTTGTATTCGTGTTCTTCAAAGTCATTAAGATGGCTGTTTTCATCCACAAACCATAAATAGTTACGAAATTTTAGCTCAATAATGCTTGAATTGTAATCTGAAAGCTTAGTGCTGGTGGTAAAGTTTCTGGATTTTTGGATCGGATCAGATATGAAAGTCTGTATGTATTCCTTTGAGTCAACAAAGTATAAAAAATGAGAATTCAATATCATTAAAAATACGGCTAGGTAAATGGAGACTTTGATTGCAGTCTTTGGAGTGCACCATTTTTTCGACAAGCTTAAAAATGTTGCTGCTATGAGTCGGTCTATATTTACAGCGACCAGAAGCCAGCTTGCCATGTGAAGAACAAAATAGAAGAAAAAAACATGTAATTTACACAGAATGTCACCGTTTATGTCCAAATCGTATTTGTTAACGAGAAAGTCGCGCAACAAGCCGAAGTATAGAACCAAAGTGTCGCATATAGCCAAGATGGTCAGATAGGTAAACGTGGAATGTACTCTCATTTTTTGTCTCAACAAAACAAATATAGATAGAATATTTCCAATGGTGCCAAATATGATCCATACTAAAGATGTTTCCTGTTGTAAAAAATTAATCAATAGTTTGGTCATTGTTGGCTCATCTTGATGATCAATGTCATGATATCTTATGAAATTAAATATTGATGACGAGTTATCTAAATCGATGCTTTGTTGGTCGATTAGTGCGTCATCGGCGTAGGACGATCGCGATATTGACATAATTTTAAATCATTTATTAAAAGATAAATATGTTTTATTTTATTTTTTAGTTTGTTTCTTTGTAAATCGATCTTAATTACATAATGAAGTTTAAAAATATCTAAAAAGTTTACAATACAAATTGAATTAATCAAATTATACTTGATTTAAGCCAAAATGCTTAGTTTTAATCAATTGAAGTTAATTTAAAAATTAAGCAATATTTTTGAAATCAATTTATAAATATCAATACGTCTTAAGTATCTTTTCAATTTATTTTACTTTTGGCGTGTCTAGTCATTATTTTAAACTAAAGTTGATATGTCCCATTGTCTATAAATGTCAAAAATTATTTAAAAATTGTATTTTTCAGTTAATATATTTTATATGATTGCTTAAAGATCAAGTGCCAATACAATTTTAGAATAAAAAATGGCTCTGAATTTTAGACACGGTTCCTTTGGGACCTCTGTACCAAATTTTTTTAGCATAAACACACTATTATAAGATCTCTTCTTGCGTAATAAATGAATATGAAAAACAAATAATCATTTTGAAGATAATTTTAGTCTAATTGACTTCTATCACTTACACAACTTTATTTTGATTTTTACTTGGAAATTTTTAATTTTTATGTATTGAGTGAAAAAAATTTATCATGAAAATTTAAAATCACATCATACGTTACAACAAAAGTAACAAAAAATAATTATTTTTTGTTAAGTAACTAAAAAACTAGACTTATGTCACGTAATATTAAAGCAAATAGATGTCTTGTCTAAAAGTACATATCTTATGAGCCATTGAGGTAGCATCACGATATTTATTTCCAAGAACCAATACCCTAATCAAAAAAAAGTTAAATATTTAAAATTTTTTTTTGGTAATTATCTTAAATTTTCGTATCCAGATTAAATTAAGCTTCAAAACATAAAAAAAATCTAAATGGGCTGTATAAATCTGCATATATGCATAACGCTCCAGGAAAATTTCATTAAGAAATTTATCTAAATTTAAGACTATACAAGCCTTAACATTATTTTCATCATATTTCACCGAAACATTGTTTGTTATAAAATTTTAAAACGAAATTAAATATTAAAGATATCAAAGATATATAATGACTTGGAATTTTATATATCATTAGATATTTTAATATGTTTTCAACTTGTCAATTTTTTCTTCCGGGTTGCTTAAAGCTAAAACTGAATACCCTTGTTAAATACAAGCTAATTAAAGCACGAATAAGTCAAATAGATAGCTAAGATAATTATTTTAATGAAAAACTTATTTGCATTCAAGATAATAATAATTTTATTTATTTGCAGCTTGGAAAAAAGAGCTCTACATTTTAAATAAAGTTGATTGAAAATTTTTATTAAATTTTTCAAAATTCTAAAAGATTAGATTTAAAAGATATTTTTCATGGAATCTATTTGACTTGCTTAGGGAATCAGTTAACAACTTATCTTGTAATAAATCGACTATTCATCGCTTGAAAATAACTATTTAATTATTACTTTAATCCGAGAATAATATGTCCTTTATTTCGAGTTAAATCAATAAAACGAAATGATTAATTAATTCTGTCTAAATTTCGCCTTTTGATACCAAATTCTTTTTTTTATTAGATTATAGATGAAAAAAGTCATTCTATTATGTAAATTTTGGTTTATCATTGAACGAGTTTGAGATTTCTTATATCTATCTTACATTCGATTTTGGTATTATATTTCTATCTATCTGATTCTAAAATTAATAACTAATTCAGCAACAACCAGAAAAAAGCTCATTTATTTAGATTTTTAGATTCGTATCTCTATTTCCATTTTTTATACCCTTTCAAGAATAAAGTAAATAAAATTTTAAAATTTAATTCAATCATACTCATGTATGAAGTTCGATCAATTGGATCAAGTAGCTATCTTTTCAGATAAATGAATAGTTTGCCATTTCCAGCCCATTGTTTGCAATTACTCAACTAAATTAATCTTGAGCCACGATTACTTTATTTACAAGTATACTATAAATTCAAAGCTAGATTCTTTCTTGTATAATGAAAATTAAATTTTATTTATTATTTAATCAGGCCAAATCTTAAAAAAGTTTCAAGATATTTCGATTTTATCTTAATAATTAAATCTTAATCAATATGATATGTAATAATTTACAATATACTAAGAGTACTCAAGCTAGTTTAGTTTGATTGTCTCAAAATGACCTGATTGTAGATATGGAATTAGTTAAGACAAACAAATTGATTAAGGAACTTGAAAATATCTGCTTTTTCATCATTTTTTTAATGACGTTAAGCCAAAAATTGAATCAAGATAGATTTAAAAAAGCCATTTATTATTTACCTTATGATTTAGTTTCTAGATATAGAGCCTTGCTTCAAATTTTAGCTATTAATTCGAAATTTACTCATTAATATAATTTGTCAAGCTATTAAAGATTCAATTAAAATTTTAATTTTAATTTAAAATTTTCCCTATATTTTACACTTATTCATTGAATAAATTAAACAATCAAAACAAATGCTGAAGTTAATTTTGGTGATTTGGATAAAATCTCGCTTAGGCTGGAAATTTTAACGCCAACTTAAATTTTAAATGTAATACCAGAATATTGATTTGCTTTAATTAACTTTTTTTTAGAAAAATGTAAATTAATTTGATTGATTTTTTATTCAGTGTATCCGTAAATCAAACTTAAATAAAAAAAAATTATCTCATTTTTGAACAAAAATTCACTTCGCCAAAAGAACACTCATTTAAAATTTAATTACAAGCCTAATCAAAATTTTTCTTCCTTTTTCTTTTGATTTTTTCTCTTAATTAATTCAAGTATCTATCAAATAATAAATCTTGATAAATATCTTAAAAAATTATAATTACAATTTTTTTGCTTTTTAATAAAAATTAGATTTGCGTACAAGTTTAATTAAAGCTAACAAATCTGAGTTTTAAATCAATTTAAAAAAAAAAATCTGTAATTGTATTTAACACGTTCAAAATTTGTATCAATAGTGTTCCTAATTTTAATTTTAATTAAGCTTCTATACTGCTTTTAATGCATGGGTGTTCGATCATACAGCAAAAGGACCCAAATCAATTTTGGAAACGATTTTGGTCTCTTAGGACTTGTCATGTCTCGTCTAACTTCAAACGAAAATACATTGTCAAAACACAAAAATTTAAGACAAAGTTTACTTTAACTTGGAATTTGATTAAATACTGGTAATACAAGCCTTGTAT
This sequence comes from Brachionus rotundiformis, assembly GCA_016802295.1. Lineage (NCBI taxonomy): Eukaryota > Metazoa > Rotifera > Eurotatoria > Ploima > Brachionidae > Brachionus > Brachionus rotundiformis. Next base: position 3,724,369 of record JAESIW010000200.1, read on the forward strand.
CCTTATAATTCCAAATAGAGTGGGAAAGTTTTTTTCTGGCGTAACAAAATGTTGTTTAATTTAAATTTTAGTCCCAAATGATTATGTCTATATTAAAATGATATCACTAAAACAATCGATATTAATTTTATTATTTAAAATCTATATAATAATTTTGATTCAACTCAAAGTATATCCTGATATTAATTTATTAAAAAAAACACATTTAGATCGTGCCAATTTAATTTTTATTTTAATACTTGCATAAAAAAATAAAAATTTAATCTGTATTCCCATTGCTAGAAAAAAACTTAATTTAATTTTTTTCAAATTAAAATAAGAAATTGATTTCATACATATTACAAATCCTTTGTGAATATTTGGATTAAAATTTAATAAAAAAGTTCAATGTCTTATTGAAATTAAGCGATTTTTTTGCTTAAGTTAAATAAAAAAATCATATCTACTAATAATTCATTAGATCAAAATCAAACAGATACTTATTAAAATCAAATTTAATTCCAAAAAAACAATAAAAATTAAGATTTTAAATTAGAAATGTTAAATATTTAAGTATAAAACTTGGATTAAACATAAACTCATCTTTGAGCATTGATCATCTTTGATCATTTTTATAAAACTTAGATTTTTAATTTGTTTTTCAGTATATAGATTTAAATAAGACCCAAGTTTAAGCTTTTTAGTACTTGATTGTGTCATACAAATTGATTAATTTTTTGCCAAATTTACTCAACTATTGCAGGATCTAAAATATCTTGCCATTTAATTTAAAGTATAATTAGTTTATAATTAATTTATAAATACCATAGTTAATATATTAAAATGGTTCAAGTCATCAAATGGTTTTACAATTAAGAAGACATTTTAACAAGGCAATCGGCTCAGAATGATTCTCATTCATCCACTGTTTTTTGGCCTTATTAGCAAATTAATTACACATCATTGAAATGGAGAATAAAAGGATGGTTTTGTCAGATCACAGTGCGACAAATGCTGATTTTACTATTATTAATATTATTATAAATTACCGAGAGCCACATAATATTAACCAAAACTGAAAATTTTATACAACTGGAAGTATTTATAAAGTCATAAAAAAACTTTTGGCTGATGCAAAAGAAAAAGCTATAAATGTGTCGATAACTTTACAATTATTCTATAGGCCAAATTATTAGGAGATTTAATCTGTGATATTTTATTGTATGAAATGTATAAGATTGACAAAAAGGAGCTTTAAAAAGTCAAAACATTTTATAATGATTTTTATAATTCAGACACTTCGAGTGAAAAGAAATCCAGAGGTACCAAAGATGACTTAGGGAAGACTGAAAGAGATTAAACTCACTTGACATTAAACAGAAATTGCAGACAAAAACATGGTAGAATTGAGATTATGGGTAAATACATTGTGTTCCAGAGGGATCATAGTTAGAAGTAGTCAAAATTGTGGTATTTTACCAAATTTTAGTTATAAAACTTTTCGTAAGTAGCTGATAATTTGTTTGAACTAATTTTCCGCTGTCATCGTTTAAATGTATTTAAAAAACCACATGGTTTAAATAACTTTTGGATTGATTTTTTTACCTGGCTTTTATAATTGAAAATTTTTAATTATCTTTTTTTTTCATAAATTAAACCAATTTAAAAGACTTAAACAATTTATTGAAAACAATCATTTTTTACAAAAACATAATACCTGTCATATTATTTACTTTTAATTTTAAGATATTAGAAAATTAATTTTGAATAAAAATGGTCGATTATCGAGAGGAGATAAATAGATAAAAAATACTCTTTTTAAATAATGGGTTCATAAGCGCCTAATGTAGACTCTTATTTTCCTTTGAATATTTCTTAAGAACTTTATCAGATTTAAAAGCTTTAAAAATTCTTATTTTATCAATTAGAAAACTGTTGCTAAATCAAGCTTTTTTATTTAGATAACGAGTAAAAGCCTCGTGAGATAGTTTTAGAACTTATAAGAAATAAATTAAATTATAAAAACAGATTTTACCAAGTTAATTTAAAAAAAGTTAATTAACTAGTAAATTTAAAATCTCGCAATCAACTCTGATCACTTGACTTAAAACTTTTGTGATAAAGCTTAGGATATTAAATTGATTACACAATTTCAGGTTTTATTAAATAGGAGAATAATGCTCACAATTGTTATCTGTACTCAAAAAATTTTTTACTAGTCAACTTGGTATTATATTTTATAAAATGTAGACATACTTCATTGAGAAAAAAAAAAGAAAAAAGTAAAAAATGTCTGAGTAAACATTTTTTTCCAAGCGTTTAAAAATGATTGATTTAAGAAAGTATTTTAAGCTTGATTAATGTAGATTTGAAAAAAAGAGAAAACGCCTATTTACGACAGTCTTGAGGTAAATGCTCTGCAGATAGAACGCAAAAAGCTTTTACAAAAATTATATAATACCAGATAAGATTAATAAGTTCTTCACATAGAGTAATACAAATTTCCTTTGAAATTTTATTTAACTTAAATTACATTATCTAAAACCGACAATTATCATGCAAATAAAAAAACTAATTTTTCTAATAAACACTCGAATTCAATTGATCTTAATTGATTTATAAAATAATACAATCAAGATATTTTACCATATATCATATTGAACTTACCTTGTTTAAGCTTATTGATTGCTTCGATTGGCATCAAATCATCCTTATATATTTTCAGTTCTTTTTTATTAATTTCATTAAACTCTCTCATTTAAAATACTTTAAATCAATTTATTAGATTAAATTATTGACCATAAAGATGGATCATTAAAATGATGTGTATTCGATTTTTTAGACGAGTTCTTTAATAATCCTCCCAATGGTAACTCAGAAACATATCACATTCTAATTAAGTATAAATTAAAAATAATAAAATATAAACGATTAATTAGTAAAAAATTTCAAGATAACAATGACGAATTTTTTAAATACTGGGCTATTAATGGATTTGAGCAGATTTATTTTCTTTAAGAAATCAAAAACGTATAAATATATTCTATTTATTTTTAGCAATGTAATTAATTTGCTGTTCGATCTAATTTTTATTTTCTCAGAACACATATATTCAAGCTTTGTTAATTATTTTTAAATTAATATTTTTAAATCTTTAACTTAAAAAAAAGTCAGAATCAAACGAATGAGTAAGATTTGTTTGTAGTGCTGTCAAAACATTGCATGATAGTTAAAAGCCCAATTAGAAATTGAATGAATTTTTATTTTTCTCATTAAATAAAATTCATATTTTTTTAAGTTCATTGAAACACATTTTAAAATTAGATTAAAAGATAAATTCCACAGCTATTTAATAATTTACAAAGAAAGCATAAAGACTGATTAAATCAATCGGAGAACAACTATTTTTTTTATGAATGAATCAAAATTTTTATATTTTGTTAACTATTGATAAGATATCTATTAAATTTAGCAATATAACTATCTTAATAAATAAATAATATAGACTCTTATTTTTTTATAAGCATTCACAATGTGTTAGTGATAAAAAGGAAAAAAAAACTTAACTCTTATATAATTGAAAATTGTTGAGTTACTGATTATGAAATTTTATTTCTTTTTAAAAAGTTTAATTGATATTTTATAACTAAACTTTGATTGAAAATAATTTTTCTCAAGATGCTGACACACAGGATGATATTTATTAAGCAATAAAATGCCACATACTCTTCTTCGCCTAACCCCATTAAGGCATTTAAAAAATACTCGACATTCAATCAATTGATTATCTCTACAATCATTTAATTTAATTGTAGTTAAAAATCAATTAGAAATTTTTCAAAATTTAAATTTAAAAATAAAATGAATTCCTATTATATTTAATCTTAGTAAATGTAAATATTGAACCTTTCAGCATTTTATTTATTTGAAAACGATTTTGAAAAATATTTTAAAAAAAAAAGACAATTGAATGAATAAATTTAAAATTTTTCAATTTGAATATTAATCAGTCTAAAATTATATAAAAACAAATAAAATATAAAACAATTTTATTCCAATGAAATAAAAATTAAAATTTATCTTTTTAACTTTTAAGACAAACATTGAGTTTTTGAAGGCATTTTAGTAATTTATATTAATAAAAACTTAACGAAAACTCTCTACGAGTTCTTTGAGATTTTTAAATCCATTTCTTAGCTTAAAAATGTATTGAAAGATAGCTTTGTATCATTGAGTGTATTTTTAATTTTTTATACTATTTTATTCCGGATTTTAATTTATACATAGACTGTATAATTAGTTTAAATTAGTTAAGTTAAAGCTATTTTTTATAAAAATGCCAATCAATTTAATTAGCTTTACATGATACCGAATTTGGCTGTATTTTTTTGTGCTCTAGCCGCTAGTTTTTGGTTCAGATTTATAAATCTCAATTAATTAGTGCTTAAGATTTATTTCTTCCAAAATTAAAAATATTTTTTTTTACATAAAGATTATATACATGGTAACATATTTTGTTTCAAGGTCGGTCACATATTACCTGCAAATAATTCTGCGAAGCAACAAATCTTTTAATTTTAAAAATTATTATGAGTTAAACTTAGCTTAGTAGCTATTGATTTAGCTTGTTGCTGTTTGTTTTGGAAAAAATATATACCGCTTTTAATCAAAAATTTAGAAATAAACAAACACTAATTATTTTAATTATTTAAGTTTAAGTCAAGTTAGAGACTCAATTTAGTTTGCTTTAGGATATCAAATATTTGAAATGGAAGTACCAGTAGAACAAAAGCTTCAGCAGAATCCGGCTTATAAAATAAGTCACTTTACCAGCGATGGAATTCTGACAAGAAGAAGACAGACCAATGATTTGCCTTACTCTGCCAGTAATTGGTCAGTACTTGTTTAAGCTAACTAAACAAAAAATTTACCTAGACTCGTCTGATGACTTTTACAAGCTAATAGACAGAAATGAGACCTCGAAGACAATTGCTTATAGGCCAATGACTTCGAATGCTTTCAGGGTTCCGTATAACTTAAGTGACCCAATTGGCGCATCCCACTATGACACTGAATACAGCCACAAAATGGTAAAAAAAGAAGAGCCTATTCGGACCGGAACTGCTAGTGGCTACCGCTCGAACAACCCTCATCCGTCAAAAGTAAATTAAATTAAACAAAATAAAATGAAAGGGAATAATTTAAAATTTATTAGGAGTTTATGGTTTTTAGATTCAGACCTTTAAAATTGGAAACAAACTCGAGAAGCGACTGGTCGCGACCAATTGGTGATAAGCTTATCTCTCAAGTTATAAAAAATCAAATGAAATCAACTTATGGAAGTGACTATGTAAATAATGTAGAGGAAAAAGCCAAGTTCGAAGAGAGAGCAAGACAGATAACAACTCCATCGAGTTATATGCTTCAGTCTCAGTTTAGATCTCAGCGAGATCTTGATCTAAAAAGCTCCATTCCAGATTTTAAATACAATGATCCATTTAGTTATGAAAGTTTGTATATCAGTCCGAATAGATATGCTTCTAATTTGCGCCACCGAGAGCCTGCTATCGGTGTGGTGCCAGGCTGCTCAAGTTTTTGGAAAAATTATGGAAGAACTAACACTAGTAATTAGAAGAAAAGCATTTTCTATTTATTTAAATAAATAAAGGTCTTTTTAATTAATTCTTTTTGATTGTATTAAATACTCAGACATCTACGGAAGGCTAAATGGAGTTATGGTCATCATTTTTATAAGATTAAATGACCTCCATCTTTCATCACAGTATTTAATTATATTTAAATTTAAATGTATTTTTAAATAGCAAAAAATGTTTCTCAAATCAATTTATTTTATAAAAACAAAAAGTACACGATTTAAAATGAGCTTGAACTTGAAAAAGCTAAAACTGCAGAGAGCATATTTTAAAATTAAGTTTACAAATTTTTACTTATAGCTTTGGAAAAATTATAGACTTAAATAAACTCTAAAATAAATACGATTGTTAAGTCTAATTTTCGAGTAGTCTTAGCAAAAAATCTTAAATTTTTAAATTTGCTTTGTTTTAAAACAAATATCCCTAATGAAGAAAAATTATTAAACTAAAAAATTCATTAAACACTTGAAATCTTATTTTGAAGTCGAGATTTTGTTGTTTTTTTAATAGATTAAGTATTTTCTTTAAGTAAAATAGGTGTTATTTTAATTAACAAAAAAAATAAACTAAATCTTTTAAAATAATAACAAAATTTATAAAAAACCTGATTTTAAAAATAAATTTGCGAGAAAGCTATTTAATTAGAATGATCAAAGCTTTAATGTCAATCAAAAAAAAATCTTATTTAAAATTA
>JAESIW010000200.1:3730930-3905291 GCA_016802295.1 Brachionus rotundiformis
AGCTTTAATGTCAATCAAAAAAAATCTTATTTAAAATTACTTTAACTTAGAAAAATAAAAAATTAATTTAAAATAACCAAAATTTTCACTAAAAATTAACAAATTCGTTTAATTTTATAACTAAATTATAAAAATAAAAAATAAAAAATTATTTAAAAATTTATTTCTTATCAAGCCTTAATTTCGATACTGAATTACATTAAAAAAACAGATATCTGCATTTAAACTAATCATTTTTTGCATTTTCTTAATTCTTTTTAAGAAAAACTCAATGAACTAATGAAATAAATAAGCTGGCTTAAAATACCAAATAACCTAAGTAGCTTATAAACACTAGTCAATATATTTTTTATCATTTTTAACCTCAACACTAATCTCGAATAGTTTTTTTCCGATAATATTTGATTGATTAAATTTTTTTATCTTTTTCATTTAACTTTTATTAAATTAATGTCACTTAATATTTTCCAGCATCTCATCTTGAAACTTAATTGCACCATTTTTGATGATCTGTATGCATAATGTTTTTATAATCGACCCTAATCGTTTCCATAGAGCAAAATGTATCTATCACCTTTTAAAATGCGATCATCTAATTTAAATTATATATTTTTATTTAGGAGCCGTATAAATAAAAAAATCTGTTCCCTCCCTAATAAGGAGTAAAGATCTAAGATTATAAATATTTTATCTCTACAGTTGTAATTAAAAAGTAAAAAGCAATTCTGTATCAGTAAGTCAAACGATCAGATGGTACGACCAGCAGTAAGATGGAGGTCAACAATCACAAAAGGATCGACATAATGGAAATATCAATTAATGATTCTGTTACAAAAGTAAATAAAAAAATTGAATTGGTGAAAATAATAGTCATTATTTTCGAAACACTTTTTATCATGGATGTTTTTAGTATGAGATACACAGCTAATTAATTTTTTTAATTTTTTGTATTTAATAATTTAGATTTCTTTTTAAAAATGTCTTGTTGCCGTGTTTTTAAAAATTTTTGAAATACCTGGATGGATTTGGCATATTTTTGGTTTATTAAAGAATGCTAGATTTTTTGAAAATTAATATTTTTATTTAATAAATTGTTAAAGCATTTTTTAAATCAAATCAGTGTAAAATTTCATGCTGTGAAATTTTTTTGAGTTTTTCTATCAATAAAGTGTAATTTTTTTCCATTAACCTAAAAATATCAATTAAATTAAATTAAATTAATTGGCTAAAATCAGTCTACGGAAGGCAATGGATGTTGTTCATCATCATATATAAGACATGATAAATCCATTTTTTCATCATTTTATAGCCAAATTAATCAATCTATTATATAATTTCAATTTTAGTAAGCTTAAATTAAAGTAATTATTAAATTAATAAACGAAAAAAAAATTCTTTTAAATATTTATTTTAATCGATCAGAAGAAATTTATTGATTTAAGCAATAAATTCATATGGGATCGGATTAACTGTTTGTGGTTCATTGTTCTTGGTACTGACGAAGTGAGCCGGTCTTGGTCCTAGAGGCTAGAAATAAAAATATAAATTAGAAACTTTTCAGCTAAAAATTAGTAAAAAATCTCTAATTTTAGGCTATAATCAGTCTACGGAAGGCAATGGATGTTATTCATCATCAAATATAAGACGTGATAAATCCATTTTTTCATCATTTTTGCCAAAATTAGATTCTATTTGAATAAAAAATATTAAATACTTTTCTCTTCAATTGACTTTCTTCCAATTTGATGTTCTTTTCCTTGGCCTCTTTTTTCAGCAATTCAATTTTTTTAACTCTGTTCAAAAAGTCCAATCTTGAGTTTGAGTGCTTGACGTGCTCGATACGGACATTGATTCTTTTTTGCATAATTCTATTTTTGACTTGTTTGTTGACAATAACACCAACAGCATGAGGGGTGACATTGAATACTCTACCAGTTTTACCATGGTAGAACTTGTGCGGCAAACCTTTTTGAATGGCTCCATTACCCTAGCACAAATGGCACAAATTAAAACATTCTCTGGATTAGCTAATCCTTACCTTAATGTCAACGATGTCACCTCGTTTGTATACTTTCATGTAGGTAGACAATGGAATGAGACCATGTTTTCTGAATTGTCTGGCAAACAGGTATCTAGTACCACGTCTGTAACCATTTGTGTTAGTCATCTTTCAAAAGTCTAGACTCTAAATTACCAATATTATTTTAAACAACATTTAAGTCAATTAATCGATTTTAAATCGATGGCAAAGCAGTAAATGGATAAAGCATGGAAAAAGCGAGATCAAAAAAAATCTAAAACTACAATGCCTTTATGATCAACACGAGTAGAAAAAACAAAACCCTCAACTCGTGTTTTATAAATTTTAAGTTCTGCAGTTTAATCATTTTATTGCATTCATTAGTTTAGATTTGGTTTGTTAAAAATTCAAAATTTTTTTGCTAAAATAAATTTATTTTTATTTCGAAATAGAAATTATGATAAAATTAATACAAAAAATATATATGTATAAATATCAGTTTTTTCAAAGACTGTTTAAGAAGCTTAACTTGTGTCAAATCGGCTTTTGTTATTTTTACTGAGCCTACCAAATCAGAACTAAATCAAAGCTTAAGTATTAATAAAAAAATAAAAACAAATGTATCTTTTTTTAGCTTGATTGAATTTATTTCTTAATAAAATTTCTTTTAAAACTATTTTTAACTTTGAAATGCACTACGTAATTTTAGATCCAAATCATATTGCCATATGCTTGAAATTTTACTCTAAATCAAACTTAAATTTTGAACGTGTTTAATCATTTTGATTAAATATGATGAAATTTAAATAATAAATGATAAAATCAAATATTTGTTACTTTAGTTTAAATAGGGAAAAAATTTGATTAAATTTAGAACTTTGTCAACTTAAACAATGTCCAGTCAAGAAGAAAAATCCGAAGCTTTACGTTTTATTGGCTTAACTGATCAAAAAATCCAGGAAACACTCAAAAATGAGACAATAACTGGCATTTTGGTTGAAATTGTCAATCATGTAAGTGCTATCTGAAAATAATGAGTGATATAAAGTGAAAATATTTGACTATTAAGGCTAAAAGAGTGGTCAATGGTTCAACTTTGGAAAAGTCATCTGCAAATTTGCTTTACCAAATAGGAACTAAAATAAAATCTCAAATTAGAAGTCGACTTCCTCTTTTGGTCGAAAGTGTTGTCAATAAGAATTTGACAAGCGAGCCTCAGCTAAATGGTACACACCTTTATTTGTTTGATAATTTATTAAAAAAAATTGTTTATCTAAGCTGCTTTTGAGTATCTTATTTCGAATCCTGGTCAAGAATTGGACATTAAGCGGTTCAATGAATACTGTGGTGTGGGTGTTGTTGTCACGCCTGAGCAAATTAAGCAAACTGTGCAAGATGTTATTGATGCAAACAAATCAGAACTTGTTGAAAAAAGGTACAAATTTCCGATTGGGTCTTTGCTTGGTAAATCAGAATTTCCATTCTTTTTGTCTATTTATGTAATGAATACAATTAAGGTGAATTGAGAAAAAGAATTAAATGGGCTGATGGAAAATTGGTCAAGACAGAACTCGATGCTCAATTATTGAACCTTTTAGGTCCAAAGACCGAACAAGATAATGTCAAGGAAAAAAAAGTTGTATTTTTTTTTTAATATTTTATTTTTATTTTTTCTTTGTAGAAAGAGGAACTAAAGCCTAAAAAAGCACCAACTACTGAACGTAAGTCATCTTAATGTGTTAGATTAAGTTTAATAATTTGACTAAATTTAACAGAAGCAGAACCAGAAAAGATTCAGTCATTTATGGAATTGGCTGGTGAAGCATTGAGTTTCCACAAGCCTGGTGAAAACTTCAAGACAGAAGGCTACGTACTCACAGATAAAACAATGGACTTGATGAAAAAGCACTTAAAAGAAACAGGTGGTAAAGTAGTAACCCGTTTTCCACCAGAGCCTAATGGTATTTTGCACATTGGTCATGCAAAAGCTATTAATTTCAACTTTGGTTACGCAAAAGTAATTAACTCAAGATTTAGTGATAATTTTTAGTAAAGAAAAAATGTTTCAGCATAACAATGGAATTTGTTATCTACGTTTTGACGATACCAATCCGGAAAAAGAGGAGGAAAAGTATTTCAGAGGTATCATTGAAATGGTCGATTGGCTCGGCTATAAGCCATACAAAATAACTCATGCTTCAGACCAGTTCGACAAACTGTACGAATTAGCCAAAGAGTTAATCAGGCGTGGCAAGGCTTATGCATGCCATCAGAAAAATGAAGAAATTAAGGGTCATAATCCACCACCGTCGCCTTGGAGAGATAGACCGATTGAAGAGTCATTAAAAATATTCGAGGCAAATATTTTTTTTATTTTTTTGTTGTAATTTTTTGTTACCATTTTTTAAATTTAAGGATATGAAAAAAGGAAAATTTGATGAGGGTGAAGTGACTTTAAGAATGAAGTATACAATGGAAGATGGCAAACAAGATCCAGTTGCTTATCGCATCAAATACGCTCATCATGCCAAAGCTGGCGACAAATGGTGCATTTACCCCACTTATGATTTTACTCATTGCTTGAACGACTCTCTGGAAAACATTACTCATTCATTGTGTACCAAAGAATTCCAGTCAAGAAGATCTGCTTATTATTGGCTATGTAACTCGCTAGATGTATACTGTCCAGTTCAATGGGAATATGGAAGACTAAATCTAAATTATACAGTGGTTTCAAAGCGTAAACTAATGAAACTAATCCAAGAAGGCGTCTGCAGGTAATAGTTTATTAATTAATCGATTAATTGTAAGTGATAGATAATTTTTCAAGTGATTGGGACGATCCAAAGCTGTACACTTTGTCCGCTCTAAGACGCAAAGGCTATCCACCAGAAGCCATTAACATGTTTTGTGCCAAAGTAGATTTTTTTGTTTATAAATAATCTTACAATTTATTTAAAATTTAATTTCAAGGTTGGAGTTACCATGGCACAAACTACCACAGATATATCACTTTTAGAATCGTGTGTTCGAACAGTATTAAATGTGACTGCTCCAAGAGCGATGGCTGTTTTAGAACCACTTAAGGTTACCATTGAAAACTTTCCATCAGAGTCAAAAATTGAAATTGAGGTTCCAAATTTTCCAAATGACGAATCCAAAGGAATTCATAAGGTTGCTTTTGATCGAGTTGTTTATTTAGATTTGTGTGACTTCAATGAAGTAATTTAGATTAAATGGTAATTAGTTTTTTAGCTAATTATTTGGTCACTAGAATCCAACTGATAAAGGCTACAAGCGTTTAAGTTTAGCTCAACCAGTCGGATTGAGATATACAGGTTATCAATTAGCTGTGAAAGAAGTGGTTAGAAATAATGATGGCTCTGTGAAAGAATTGATAGCTACATGTACCAAAGTTGGAGAAAATGTAAAACCAAAAGGTTTCATTCAATGGGTTTCGCATCCCGTGCATTTTGAAGCAAGACTTTACGAAAAATTGTACATTTTTTAAACTCTTACTTTTATGGTAAAAATTTATGGGAATTTAGATTTAATCATGAAAACCCCGAAGATCCCAAAGAGGTTCCGAATGGTTGGCTGAGTGATGTAAATAAAAATTCTCTCAGAGTTATCAAAAACGCAATGGTTGATACCTCAGTTCTTTCTAGTAAAGTATTTGATAAATTTCAATTCGAAAGAATCGGTTATTTCAGTGTTGATCCAGATACAACTGAAGACATGGTACTTTTAAATAATTTAAATATGATTTTTATTTATTTAATTACTTTGTTTGTTTTACCAAGATGGTGTTCAATAGAACTGTTTCGCTAAAGGAAGATCATGAAAAGAAATAAATTAAAATGCGAATTTGTGACTTTTTATTTAATTTAATTTTTAGTTAATCGTTAACTTTGTCAATAAAAAATTCAAAAATATTTTCTAATTTATTCATTTCTCAAAATTGCACTAAAGTAAAAAAAAAGTCTTTTAAAGTCTCAATTAAATTAATTAATAACTAAAATTATTAAGAAATAATTAAATTGATATAATAATTAGAAAAATATTTAATAGCTTTTCATTTACCAAATGACTTTTGAATAACACTGGTATTGCTTGATTTTTTTAAATTATGTCCATATGATTCTCATCGAAGTTTTTGATCAAACATTCATGGTCATTGCGATTTTTTAATCATAAAAATTAATCATTTTGATTATTATAAAATAAAATGAGAATAAAAGAAAAAATAAATAAATAAATGGCAGCTTTCATTTCAATTCCAAGAGATAATCTTTAAATATTAGAATTAATCGTTAATTTAATTTAAATAATTTTAATTATGCTTTACATGTTATTTAAATTTAGAAAAAAAAATTTATAACAATTTTTTTCGACCCATTGATAAGATCGATCTTTTAAATTTTTTAAGTTTTTTATTTAAAAAATATAGGAAAGAATTTATTTCGAATTTAATATTTGAATTTTATTTTTAGATTTAATTTAATTTAATAGAAGACCTTAACTCAATAAAAAAGATAATCGTTAATTTTCTCCACAGATACTGATTCTAATTAGATGATTCGGTGAACGAAACAAGGATACTTAAGACATTGATTGGATTATTAATTGATTATTTTCATTCCCTTGATCATGTTTAGTAAAGTAAAATTCGCTTGGAATAATAAAGAAATCAAATATTAACTTCTGGATTAATAAACAAAAAACTTCCAACTGATTCAAAAGGAGATCAATAAATACAATTTTGCTACAGACATTGATGATAGGACAATATATTAGCAGATAGATAAAAATGTTGGTAAAAAAGACCATTTAGATTGAAAAAAAATTTTCAAATTTTAAATTTTGAATTTGTAAGTTTTTTCTATCTATGTATCATTTAAGTTTATTAATGACGGTATAAAGACCATCTACATCAACAATTGGGCTAGGATCTACATTTTTTCATTAAATTTTGATTGACTGCTTATAAGACTACTACGTTATTTTAATATCTTCAAAGGCGGTCAAACTTTTCAAAAATTAATTTTCTTTTTTATACTTTAATTTAAAAAAAATTATCTTGAAATTTTATTAATAAATTTACATTTAAAAATATATTCAATATACCCTATTAATTTTGGTAGTTTTGACAGGACAAAAAATGAGATAATTTTTATTAAATACAACTATTAATTTTTAATCAAAACAACAGCATATCAATAACATCTTTACATTTGGATTTCAGAGCTTTTTTATTTTTAATTTTGAAACCAATTTGAAATTCTTTATTTAACTTACCAACATCAATTGGTCTTTTTCCTTTATTGTTTTTAATATAAATGTTAGCATTCATCTTAAGAAGATATTTAATAATATTGGCATGACCAGACTGAGCCGCTTTTGGTTAAAAATACGCTTGGAATGACTATGTATTCAATTTAATTAAATTAAGCAAACCTAAATGTAGCAAAGTGTTGCCATCGCTATCCTGATTGTCTAACATTCTTAAATCTTTTTCCAATAAAAGCTGAATTATTTTCAAAGAGCCATTACTAGAAGCTAAATTGACTCAGAATTAGAATTTTTTGATATTAAACAAAAAACCTTTATGGCATGGCGTAGAACCATTATAACACTTTTTTTTAATTAAACTTGGATATTCTTTTACAATATAATCAACAATATTTTCACATTCATTTATTACAGCTAAACAAAAAGTGATAAAATAGACCTTTAATGAAAAAAGTTAATTGACTAAACCCCAATGTAATATTGTTTGACCAAGATTATCTTCTTTAAAAACATCTCCCTTCTGATCAATTAAGTATTCTAGCATGGCCAAATTACCATTAGAAGCCGCTAAATAAATCGAAGTATTGGATATTTTCTAGATTTGACAAAAAAAAATTTTAAAATTTACCATCATGTAAACTTATTGTACCATAAGTATCTTCAGAATTCACGTCTCCAGAATTTTCTACATACTCACGTACAATATTCAAATCGCCGTTTTGAACAGCTTATGTTATGCTTAATTGATTAAATATTTCAATAGATTGAAATTAATCTTACCTTCCCTAAATTCATATTCAGAAATATTTTTTTCGAATTTTCTACCTAGATGTATCAATAAATAATCTTAGTTATAAACAATTTAAGATTTTTAAAAATTTACAAGTTTTTTTCATATTTCTTAATGGTTTGATTAGCTTGCTGATTTGATCGACAATTAAATGATTCCAATCAGCACTTTTCTCATACTTTAGGTACAAAAGATTGCTTACTAAAAGACCAACACCGCCTAAATCATTTATTTGTACCTTTTCAAACAAAATTGGCAATATTATCTTATCATTTTGCTTTCTTTTGCAATCATTTGCAAAATTTATTTCACGTTGGCACATTTCAGATTTGGAATACTTCATTGTTAAGCAGCAAATTATCATTTGTGAATCTCTTATAGCCTCAGCGATTTCATTACTCAAATTATGTCCTGTAAGCATGCTTTTTTCGTCCATCCATACATTATAGCCATTTCTGGTCAAAATAGAATAGAGATTTTTTACTTCAGGCTTAATGTCATGATTATACGAAATGAATATGTCATTTCTATAATCCATATTTTTTAAAATTTTTAATTAACTAGTAAATTTTTTTAAAAAATTGAAAAAAAAATGCGATAAATGTTGCTAGGAATTTAAATGTTGCTAGGAATTTAATTTGATGATAAGCTCGTTTTATTTCGTTTTATTTTACTAAAATAAAATGGTTTTTTAATTGAATAAAGTATTATATATAATTTTAAAACTTTATTTTTATTTGAGAAAATAAAATTTAAAATGACTAATTATTCTATTGAAACTAAAGACAACAAAAAAGTAGAGGTCCAACAACGAGAAATTAATTCACAAGATAAAGAATGGTTTGTCAAAGAGTTTGTTCGTAGTTTCTTGTTTGTATATGGTAATAAAGTATTTTACATTAGTAAAAACGATAAGGATATATTACTAAGCCAGAAGGACATTAAGGAAAAAGAAAAATGGCTTAACGAGACAGCTGAGGATGAATTTACTGAATATGTAGCTAATCCGAAGCCTGGCCACAAGGCTTTGGCTGTCTTTATGGATTCTAAGCCTGTTGGAATTGTTCTTTACAGAGAGCTTAAAGAAGAGAACATATTTTATTTGGCACAAGGGTTTATTATTCCTGAGTACCAAAAGAAGGGCATTGGCTCTCGTTTATTAGAAAAGCTTTTAGAACAGATATCACAAGATTATGACGAATTTCATATACTGACCAGACATCAAAATGATGCTGCTATGTGCTTATATAATCTATTGGGTTTTGCGGTTGGTAATGCTCAAATTGTTGAAAAGTATGGCTACGATCCGATGCGATACATTTCATTTGTCAAGAATTCGCCGCAAAAAAGAAAACTTTTTCATGCCAAAAAGATAGAGCATACAGATCTTAACGCTCAAAATGAAAAATGGTTCCAAGCACAAATGAAAGATATCTACCAAAGCATCTATGGAACAAAATCAATTATAGTTCAAAGATCAAATGGTCCAGTCACACTTGGTGTTGATGATCAAGCTGAAAAGGAAGAATGGATTAATGAAACTATTAACAATTGTTTGAACCAATTTTATGTTAACCGAAAACCTGGGTTTGAATCATTGCTATTTAATTATGAAGAGCACCCTATTGCTTGTTTTCTTTATGAAGTAAATAGTGATTATATTCATATAACAGAAGCATTTGTGGTCGAGGAATACAGATGTAAGGGTTTATTCAGGCTTTTTATAAACACTATTTCATCATTGTACAAAACTAATGGAATAAAAAGTATAAAAATTAATGTGAGACACCAGAATGACGCAATGATGCAATGTGCTTCGAAAATGGGATTTTATATCAATGCTGACTCGCCGTCCATTTTCCATGTAAGTATGCAAAAAAGTATAGAAAACTTTGAGATCAGAAAAATTTCCGCTCGTGGTATTCAATTTATGGATTGTAAAAGTGAAGACCACAATTGGTTACTAATTAATTATGTAAAGCATTTTTTAAATGTTTTTAATAATAAGATATTTATTACTAAAAATGAAGCTAATGAAAATCCGCTCATATTAAACAATGAAAAGTTAAAAAAAAAATTTGCCACTGATCTAGCTAATAGATATTTAAATGATTTGAATGAAAATAAGATAAAAGTGCAAATTGTTTGGAAAAACAATGAAAAGATTGGAGCTGTCTATTTCAAGCTTGATATTAACAATAGCTCTTTATTAATTTTAGATTTTTTCACAGTTAATGATGAAATTTCGCAAAACATTCTTAGTGATTTTGTAAAATGCTATAGAAATAGCAGCAACACCAAAGTAATTAAAGCAGTGGTAAATCATCAAAACGAAATATTCATTCAAGCTTTGGTGAATAACAATTTTCAAATGGGAAAAAATCTGGCTTCAAATCAGCCCAATGAGGCTTTATATCAGAAATATTTTTATTTAAATTTATTTTGAAATAAGACACAGAAATATTTTCATATATTTTTAGATCCCAGTAAAATTTAATAAAAAGTAGTCCTGAAAAATACAGTAAATAGTTAAACTTTTCACTATTTCCATATTTCTTTTCTTATTGACCAATTTACAAAGTAAAATTTGTGATCTAATTTCAATGTTTATTAAACGTTAAGTGAAATCTTGCCAATTTATGAAAAGTATCCAATTTTAAATTTAAACTACAGTAGTCTATATATCAATATTTAAAAAAAACCTTAGGCTATTGAATTTTAGATTTTAAATTTGATTTAAAGTAGGAGTAGTAGTTTAAACTGCAGCTTAGAGGCTATCTAAGCATAGCCCTAGAGAGCTTTAGCAGTCGCTTCTATTTGTTTTGTCATCCAAATATCAAGTTTGGCTTTCACGAATTAGACAATAGCTCTTTCTTCTCAATTCATATCTTTGACTACCAGTTTTTGCATTTAGACTATTATTGATTCCTTAATTAAATTTCTTAATAATTGTTTATCAGTTTGTACATCTAAATTAGATCACCTTTTAATCTCCTTGAATTCAGATTAGTTAAATCTAGCCTCAACAAGCGTTGTTGATAATAATTTTTGGAATTGCTCTTATTTGAACCCTCTCAAGCTCATTTATACCTAATATATCATCTGTTTGTAAATACCCAAATCCCTTTCGATCTTTCAACTTACTAAAAGTTTTCAAACCAAGCTTATAAACTCTGGATTTTTGTTGCCAATATGAACAACTTAACATTTTTCTTCATAAAGCAGGGTCGACCATTCTTTTGATCATTTTCACACTCGTAGTATTGTAGGCTATAAATCTAGTTAGAATTTCAATTTTTGACATTATCTGTGTGATCAGCTTAAGCTTCACAAGGTGCAGTTAGTTCATTGTTTCTCCGATCCCGCTCTTCCCTGAGTTTTTTATGGGCGATTTTCTCACTTGGCGTAAGATCTTCATTAATATATACTCCTTTAAGTTCTTCAGAATTACGTAGCTTTTTGCTATTACCAAGCATATCCAACTTGGAACTGATACTGTCCATTTCACTAACGAATAGGACTCGTTCGATTTTGGATCCCGCTGATTCCACTGCCCTGACTGGCGTTTTTTTAGTGATGCATTTTGCTTTCTTTACTTTTGTCTCTGGTACTCCAATTGCTAAGGCCAGTTTTTTTGCCAGAATCATCTCCTCGTTCTCTTTGAACATGCTCACTGGGATTGCAGCTATAACGTTCTGAGCTCTTTCCTCCTTCCTCCTCAGCTCCGTAGCCACAGTTGCCATCATCATTGCGGTCTTGTCATTCTGGTGTGCATTACCCGCGACCACATTTGCCCAGCTGAACGAAATATTCTCTTTTGCAACCTCTTTGCTACTTTTTTTCAACTTAGCCATCTCTTTCTTTAGCGCTTCGTTTTGCTCTTTCAATTCAAGGATACCATCCACGAGGCCTTTGATCCAAGTGTGTTGTCTCCGGATAACCGATGCGAGTTCAGTGTTCTTAGGATTCTCTGATAAGGTTTCCGGCCAATTAGCTTCTGTCGACCAGTTACGTCGGATTTCAGCAAGAATCTCTGCTGACATTATTTTTAGTCGTTTTTTTGGATATTATTCAACATGTTCTTTATATATAATAAAAAAGACAGAACCTAGCACCGAAACTTGTGGAACTCCACTGTTAACTTTTATCCAATATGAGCTAATATCTCCTAGAACTATTTTTTGTGAGCGTTCTGAAAGGAAATTTTTTATCCACTTTATCAGACCCTCACCTATCCCAAAAAATTTAAGTTTATACCGAAGCTTTCTATGAGAGACTTTGTCGAAAGCCTAGCGAAATCTGTATTAATGTCAACCGATAAATATCGCTTCAGAAATAAAATCTTAGGTTTCTAATAAATTACTTTTTTGACAAGAAACCATGCCTGATGTGAATATTAAATTATTATTAGGTAAATGATAATAACTAAATATCCACATCACGCATTATTATGAAGTGTAGATCATAAGTGTTCGATTGAGATCAACTTTGTTTATACCAATTTTGCATCAATGCATGACCAAAGGTTCTCGATAGGATTAAGATCAGGTGATCTGGCACACCATGGTAAGAGGGCAATATTATTCTCATCAAACTACTCTTTAATCTCTATGTGCTGGAACCCCAGCACATAATATTTTAATAAGAATTATTTTATTGTCCTAAAATACTATTATGTATCTTTAATAAAAAATTCGTGATAAAACTTCAAATCTAAATAGATTCATTGAAATTTTCGAGTTTTAAAACATACGATCCTACCACTAATATGAGCTCGCTTTACTCAGTTTATTGCTAAAAATTAAAAACTACGAAAAATAAATTTAGAATTATTAATTTAAAAATGAATTCAATATAAAGAATTATAAAGAATAATCAACAATAAAAATTCTTTAGTTTTTTCTCTTTAAATTGATATGAAGTTAATTGGGAATTTATTTTAAACAAAAAGCATTAAAGAGTCAATCGTCTATTCATTTTTCTGGTTATATAAAATAGGAATTTTCCGAATGATTTTTAAGCATTGGGAATAGATAAAGTATTGTTTGATATTTTTCGGAGCTAAAATTGTAGCATTCAATTGCTCTATTTACTTGGTAAAATAATTTTGTTTATTGTGAGTCAATTTGATAAGATATCCTTTAATTTTTGATAACCTAGATCTTCATTATTTTATTTAAATTTCAAAAATATCTAAAAAATCAATAATCGTTAAATGAAAGATAAAATTAAGTGCTGATGGAATTTTTATTTTTATTTTGTGATGATAATTTTGACATAACAATGAAAGTTAAAGTATATAGATAATAAAAATTTATATATTTTTATTAGGAACCGAAATTTAAAATTATAATCAACAAAAAAATCAAACAAAATACTAAAATAAATAAACTAACTAAAAACAATGTTCCATAATGTCCAGAAACTATTTGAACAAACTGAATAATGTTTTTTTTTGTTGAAAAGCAAAACAAATTCTCTTAATCAAAATAAATAATTTTTTTTAACATTTAATTTTTGATTTATACTTAGAAAAAAAAACATATTTTAATTACAAATTCAGTCGCGAAGCAAAACCGAGTTTTGTAAGCGACTTTTATAGACAAAAAAAAATAATAAAAGAAATTAACAATATAAAAATAACAAATAATTATAAACATAAGCACATTTTTTTATAATATCGGCATTCTTTCGTTGATTTTTGAGTTTTTTTGTTTTTTTTTTTGTAATTTTAAGTTTTTTTTTAAACTAAAAATCCCAAACAAAAAAATAAATATATATTTTTTTTTTCAATAAACTCTACGACCCATTCGTGTCAAATCTTTTCTTCCACGGATGAATTTTCGGAGAGTTTACGTTTTTTTGGCGTATTGGCAGTCAAAATTTCGGCAAAACTCAGCGTGCCAAACTTAATGTTGTTGAAATAATTGTTTTTTTCGGCATCTTTTCTGGTCACATAATCGCAACTGTCGTCCATTACCATCTCATAATCTTCTTCCTCTTCTTCCTCTTTAATTGCGTCCAATTTGGAATTTACCGCGGCTAATGGTGAGTAAAAAATTGACGACTGTCTCAAACTTTGCATGGCGAACTTGTAAAATTCGTCATCATAAGTGTCTATTGGGTTCTTGTTTTCCACAGTGGCCAAATAGCATCTTAGCTGTTCTTTGCACTTATCCATAAGCTCATAATTTACTTTGCAATACTGTTGAATTAGGTCCATGGTCTCATTAAGACTGCTCCTTATATGCTCGGATTGAATAAGTGGCAAGACTTTTTCCAATTGCAGACTGATCAAACTGAAAGACATAACATGTGGGTCATACAACCGGGTAAAGTCGTATCTGCACAGGCAGCTTTTGAGCTGTGACTCAATTTCATCCAAAAAGTCCAAATCGGCAGGTACATACCAACTGTCTTCTGACTCGGACTTTTGAGTCTCCATTACCTTCCAAACTGGTGTTACATTTTCTGAATTTTTAATCAACTCTTCGACTTTTTTGTACTCATTTACCAGCAGAGCGTAAAATAAATGCAAAAAATCAACTGATGTGGTGTCATTTACGCACCATTCAAATTTTTTCAAGACCATTTTTTCCATCCTCAGCAACTCAGCAATGGAACACTTTGACTCACAGTCCATCAAAAATTCAGATGTTATCGATATTTTCTCGTCTTCCTCTTTTACCTTGCATGCAATGTACAAACAAGCCACTGAGAGACATTCCACATAATCTGACTTTACTTTGTAAGTGGACAGTATTCGGTCCAAAAGCGAGACAAATAAGGCAAAAGTATCAACACAAAGACTCATGTCTGGTCTGTCGCATACCTCAAGCAAAAATGACACCATCTCGTCGCGTTCATTGGTCTTGACAAACTCGGTGTCATTTTCGGGAAATGGTTTCCGCCTTGCCCAGCAAATGGACGATTTCATGTAAGTCTCTTTCAATAGCTCCAAAAGCCGTTCTGTACTGAATTTTTTCAATTTAAGCATTTTAAATGTGATCTAAAATATTTGAATTTTATTTTTTGAATAATAACTAAATAAAATATGATTTAAATACCTTGATTTTAATTTTTAATGTGTATTAGTAATCGGTTTAATAAATTAATGAATTTCTATACACTCATATTTTAATTAACACTGGTAGAACGCAATTCAGATGATGGTAAATGATTTCCAATTATGTTTCTGGTCTGGATGTTTAATCAAACGATATTGTAAAACTAAAACGTTTTCAATATCGATCTCTGAAATTAAAAAAAAATTTAAAATTTTAATCTTAAAGAAATTATAATGAATATTTGTAATTAAAGGTTTATTAGTCATCTAAATTCGATCTTAAAGCACGCTTGCAATTAATGCAGCATTAGATTTTTATTTAAAAAAACGTAAATTATTATATATTATTTGAAATTGGAGAGAAAATGTAAATGTTTTTAAACTACGCATAAAAATTATAAAAAATTGTGTTTTTATTTTCAAATCCAGGACTATATTTTAAAATCTAAACTCTTTTTTTTTTGATAAAATATTTTTCTTAAACAGTTTGAATTTAATCAAGACTAGTAAAATAATCAAGTCTCATAATGCTAAAATCGTGCTCTATAAGTGACTTACACTGAAAAAATATATACTAAATGATAAAATGATATTTAAGCTTTGAAAAAATAGTGAATAATTAATCACGCGAACAAAATATGATTTTAGATAGTGGTCTCCTCTATTGACCCCTTCGAAACCTTAATTTAAATTCTAATTTAAAGTTGATCAAAATATTCTTGATAAAATTTAAGTACTCTTTTTTTGTTAACTAGAATATTCTCTTATCTACTTGAACATTCTAGTCATTATCTTGGCAAATTTAGCTTACGAATGCACATCTAGATAGGAGAGAAAAAAAATTACATAATATCTTGTAGCTATTTTTTTCGGCTTAGTATAAAAATTAAAAAAATTTGGTTTAGTTTGCTTAAACGATCAAATGCCAGAAAGTATAAAAATAACAGAAGATTCGAGCAAAGAAATAAAGTATTCTGAACTTTTACCACAGATAAAAAGCCTGATTGAAAAAGAAAAAAACTTATATGCAAATTTAGCTAACATAAGTGCAGCACTTAAACAAGTATTTAACTTTTGGTGGGTTGGTTTCTATCTAGTCGATAAGGAAAATGACCAAGAGCTAGTCCTCGGACCATTTCAGGTTAGATTGCCAACTTTGGACTAGTGCTTATTGGTCAATTTGATAAAATTTTAAGGGTCCAATTGCATGTACTAGGATTAAGTTGGGTCGAGGAGTGTGTGGTACTAGCTGGAGGGAGCAGAAGACCATTTTGGTACCTGATGTAGACAAATTTTCTGGCCACATTGGTAAAGATCAGAAAAAATACTCACAAATTTATTCTAAAGCTATCTTAAAGCGTGCAGTAGTTTGTCCCGTTCTGAAATAGTGGTTCCGATATTTGGAAAAGATGGAATAGTTGGAGTCCTTGATGTAGATAGTGAATTGATGGATAATTTTGATGGCGTTGATCAAAAATATTTAGAAGCAATTTGCCAATTAATAAAATCCTAATCTATTTTTTGAATAAAATTTAAAGGTGTAACAGAACATTTTTTTAAATGGGCGTTCACAAATTTTTTATAGATAAAAATTAATTTTACTATTTTTACTAATTCGATAAGACCTTCTAAGATGTTACTAAACACTCTTTTAAATTGCGCATTTTTTTCATAGCTTAAATTTTTTAGACGTAATTTAAAAAAAAGTG
The DNA here is from genome assembly GCA_016802295.1 of Brachionus rotundiformis. Lineage (NCBI taxonomy): Eukaryota > Metazoa > Rotifera > Eurotatoria > Ploima > Brachionidae > Brachionus > Brachionus rotundiformis. The sequence continues at coordinate 3,747,808 of JAESIW010000200.1, forward strand.
AATTGATAGGCTTAATTTAGGCTAATTTAGCCATCTTATAAAATCATAAATTTAAATTTAAAAAAAAATTTTTTTTCAAGGATTGTATTAGCATACTTTTAATGCTTCAGGATTGAAAATTTTATCTTATCATTTCTAAAATGATTTCTAAGCTTTTGAATAATAAATGCCGATTATATTTTTTGTCATTTTTTTTATTTGCACAAATGAAAACTTTGGCAAACTGATATCAAATTACCATGTGAAATGTGATTACAAATGTTTGAATGGTAAATTTAGAAAAATTCTTTACCATTTATTTTTTCTATTTTGGACTCTCTTTTTAGCATTAATTTAGTAGTAGTAGTAGTAGTAGTAGTAGTAGTAGTAGTAGTAGTAGTAGGAGTTCTTGCTGCGACTCCTAACATGTAGATTGTCTAAGCCCATCACCGCCAATTGGCCGTGTAGAGCTGTAGCAGCTGATTCCATTGAACTTATCTAAAGCCATTTTAAAATTAGCGGTTGACTTGGATTTCACCACATTTTCTGGCAACTTATTCCAATGCGGAACTACTCTGTTTGAGAAAAATACATGTCTGGCACTTACTGCAGCCGCAAAATCGTTTCTAATTTGAGCTGGGAAACTTTTTCTCTGAACTCTAATGCTATTTCGTCTTAACTCCCCGGCTGGTCCCTTGTTTTCTGATTTCTGATTCACTAGATTCTTGACCAAGCTTACCTTTTCGATTCCATTCACTAATTTGTACAATTCAATCAAGTCCCCTCTCACTCTTCTTTCACTCAGCTTTTTCAGTCCTAATTTTGTCAGCCTCATTTCATACGATATGTTTCTTACAGGTAAAGGTATTTTTGCTGCCCTCTCTTCCACCTTTTCCAACGCATTCACGTCCATTTTCATTTTTGGATTCCAAACCTGCAGTGCGTAGTCTAGGTGTGGTCTCACCAAGTATATATACAATCTTACCCACAGCCTTTCCTCTCTACTTGTAAACGTTCGCTTCAGCATTCCAAGTACCCTACTCGCTCTCGCACAAGCACTTTTCACTTGGCTGGTCCATTTTAAATCTGATGAAACCATCACTCCAAGATCCCTTTCACACTCAGTATACATTTAAACTTTTATTTTATTTATTTTTTGTAAAAAATGATATAAAAAATAAAAACTCATTTTCATAAAAATAACAGATAATTTCTTTACAATATAAAACTTAAAATTTAGAAATTTATTTAAAGGTTGATTAAATTTAACCTTTTTTTAATTAAGTATATTAATTAAGTATATACGCCATTAACTTTTTCTTGGTAATTTGAATCCTGATATTAGATTCATAGAAATTTCTTTGCTATTTTCTCATCAAGAGACTTATAGTTATAAAATCAAACAAAGTTTCCGCAAATTTATTTCATTCTTCGAAAAAAATTTAAACCAAACAAACCTAAATATTTACTAAAATTTTGTCAAAAATTTTCCAATCTATAAACTATAAACTTATAGCTATTTATTACTTAAATACTAACAACTTCATCAGATGCATATTTTAAAATGTTTACAACCATATGTTTTGTAAAAAAGATTAAATAAAAATCATTTGAATATTTTTTAAGAAAAACTTTTAAATTAGCAAAATAAAAATGCTAGCTTAATAAATTAACAAACATATATTTTAATCATCGATTCTGATTAAAAATTGGCAGTAGATGTTTTCATTGTATTAAATAAAGAAATGAAACGATTATTTATAAAAGTAGAGTTTACCAATTGGACTGAATATAAGTGTTCAATTTAATTTAAAAATTTAGTTTGTGATAGAAAAAAAATCTTAAGATAAATTGATTTAATGACTTTTCATAAATTGGTTAGCCAAAAGTTTATTTTAAGGTGAGTTAAAATATAATAACTCGTATCAACCAGTGCCAAATGGATGCGGAACTGATGATTTTGTTATTGACTATTCGAAAAAAAAATTTTACCAATTTAATAAATGTTGTAATGCTCACGATTTGTGCTATGGCACATGCGGGACCAGGAAAACAAAGTGTGATTTTAAGTTTAGAAACTGCTTGAAGAATGTTTGTGACTCATTAACCCATAATTCAAAAAATGGTATGGTTTTTTTATTTTATTTATTTCAAAAAGTGAAAATTAAAAAAAAAGATTGTATCTTTTATGGAAAAATGATGTTTGGTCTGGTTTCAATATTTGGATGTCAAAGCTTTCTAGATTCCCAAGCTAATGCATGCATTTGCAAATGAATTGATTTTTATTTAATAAAAAATTAATTTTAATTTTTTTTTACAAATTATTTTATCATTTAAATCAGTTAAGTTTCTGATAACACTAATATTACACGAACTAAATTGGCAAAAATTTTATGTAAATCAAGTATAGAAAAAAATACTAAAATTAAAAAATAATTAAATTTTATTTTTCAATATTATTGTTTTGTATATGGGTTTTTGCCAGCCTACTATAATGCTTTATTTCATCAGCCCTTTCCAAATTTCTGTACTTGTCTTTAAGATGCACTGAAGTGCGCGTTTTTAATTGTTCACTGAACCGCTTTAGAATTTTTGCCCAATTTCCTTTACCATAAAGTTCAACACCAATTGCCAAATAAAGCGTTTCTTTATCGGACCATTTGGTTCTTTTGCTCGTAGTTGAGTTTTTTTTTGTATGTTTTACTGACTTTTTTTTACTATCAATTTCACTATCTGTATCGTCATTGGAAAAATCCGAAAGACTGTCAAGATTGGCCATTTTTTTGACAACTTTTGGTCGTTTTTGTACAGACTTTTCTATTAACTCTTCCTCAGAGTCGCTCGCTAAATTTTTAGAACTTTTCCCTTTCGTTTTTTTCACGGATTCTCCAGATGAGTCTGTGTCATTGTGCAAAATTGATACTTTATCAGCGATTCTCGACGTGGTTGGTTTGGGACTTGACGTAGATTTATCTGATAGTTTTTTCCTGGTTACAGATAGTCTGGTTCTAGGGGTTAAGTTGAAGTTGAGCTCGTCATCAGAGTCGTTGTCTTGTTGATCCATCTCTTCCTGGATTGTTTCTTGATTGATCGATGAAATCCTTGTAGCTCTGATTTTGGACGCAGTCGGTTCTTCGAAAGCGAGCGACATTCTTTTTTGTAACTCAATAGCTGGACTAATTGGTCTTTCAGCATAATCAATCTAATTTTTTGTAATTTAAAACTATTATTATCAATCAAAACTTGAAGTTTTTAATTTACCCCTGGTTCAATATTGGAAGAGTTTATGGTTGATTTTTGCAATAGTGAATATTCTTTTTTGGGAGTTTTTTTTTCCAAATGGGACAAAAATTGGTCTTTGCCATTTTTCAATGATTGGAATTTTTCAACTAAATTTTCTTCTTCATTTTCATCTTTTAAATTGTAGGATTTGGCTATTTCAAAAATGATACTGGTACTCTTGAACTCAATTTTTTGGCAAATTAATTCGCTAAGATCACTATGGAAAGACTCATTAGTATAACTCTTTAAAAATAAATTAAAAATTAGTATTAATAACTTTTAATAAAAAGTTTATCATTAAATAGTTAGTTAGAATGATATGAATAGATGTGAATAAAAATAAGATTCTATTTGTTACTAATATTAAATAAATAATGCATTTAATTATTAATGCTGTTGTTTTAGCGTGTATAATATTTAATGGATAAATATACTCCATGAATTAATTTTTTTCCTTACAAGACTAATTAATAAAAAAGTTTTTCCTATTTTTTATCATCTTCAAATTTTTAACTTCTAATATTTGTTTTTTTATAATTTTTTGGAATAATTATTATATTTTATTACAATCAAAACTGCATTTTTTATCTTTCACAGTCTCATTGCGGTTCTTTTCAAGAATATGTATTATTTTAAGAAGAGATAATATATGGTTTGTACTAACTTGAGCTTTTTAATAAACTATATTAACTATTTAATAAAATAAAGATATTTTTAATATGGCTTTGTTCATAAATGAAGAAAAAAATTGCTTTATTTGCCAAGAACCATTTAAAGGAGACTCTAATAGACATTTATTTTTTTTTACTTTTTATTCGCCACTTTTGAAAATTTAAGTCGATTAATAAATTTAAATTTTAAGCTTTTAAGTATAAAATTTTTAAATAAAATTGGTAATTGCCAAGTAAAATGAAATTACTGATCTTTTATCATCTTTTGCTTTAAAATAGATATAAGGAAACAAGTTTACCTCATTTTGATCAGAATCTCTGGTAAAAAAGGGATCTTTTTGAATCAAGTCTTCAATCTTTTCTTCATTTTTATCAAAAAATTCTTCTCTCAGGAGCACAGACGCCTTTTAAGTAGAAACTTCTTCAAATTAAAGTAAACAAAATACTCAAAAGGCTACTTTTTTGATTGTAATTGATCTAAGCTCGGTCAAAATATCCAAACTGATAAATCTATTTAAATTTTCATTGAACAAAGTTTTCAAAATTGAGTAAAACGATTCTTCGTTTTTATTTTTCAAAAAAGCGCCATATTGATTAATCAAGTAAGAGAAGGCTATTTTGAAGCGGATATTTGTATATGCGTCGTTTTGAGTAAGTTTAATACCTTTAAATTTAAACTAATTTGATAATTTTAATAAATTGGATTAATCAAGTTTTACTTTCAACTAAACTTTTTAGAATACCCAGATTGGACACATCGTAAAAGCCACCCGGGTTGCTGATAAAATCGTCAACCGATTTGCACAGTAAATAGTTGGATATCAACTGAGAGAAGTTAAAATTTTTATCTATCATTTTTAGTTTTTTACTTAATTTTATTCATACAATTTAAATAAGATTATTTTTTTAAATGGTTGAAATCAGACTGTTGAAAAATATTTTGTCTTTTTGATATATAATTGCCACATTCGGTCATCACCATTATAAATTATAATCTACTTATAACAAATTCAAGAGCCATTAATATATTAAATTATATATTAGAAGAAAATGTTTGATATATAAACTTATAAACAGGATGTAATTTTAGTCGAAATTTATATCTAATGAGTTCAATTGCATCATAATGTACAGAATTATGGTATGCCTTAATCCAATAATAAGAAAAATATTCTATAAATGAGGCTAATTTTTATTTAAATGTCAAATGAATTTTGAGTTAGTATGATTATTTGTATAAATGAAAGTCTTTTTTTGAAAATGTTATTTTAATAAAAAAATATGTGTAATCATAAGATAGTGGTAAACAAACTCATTTTTTAGGTAAAACAAATTATACTCTAATCACTTATTTTTATTAAAAAAATTAAAAGTTTATTTGTATTAAAATTTTTTTTATTTTGTTTTAAAAGTTAAAAATGTCTGTTTAATTGTCTATTTGAATTAGAAATTTTGCCCAAAATTAAATTAAAAAGTATGGATTTAAAAATTAAAAAGAAATCATAAAAAATTCAATTAATTTTTGATTTATTTGTGTTGATACAAATAACTTTTTTTAAATAAACTTGATTAATACAATTTGTATTAGCTAAAACAGAAATAATTAATTGAATGAGATTTTTTAGGAACTCGATTTATGGCTAACAAGAATTCCCTACCCGGATAAAATACTAATCGATTGAAATTATTTCATAAGAATAAGATGTATGTTAATAATTTTGTCCTAGAAATATTTCTAAAATTTTGAAAATTACAAGGAAGAATTTCTTTCCAAGCGTTCAAATGGCATAATTAATTGAGCAATTATTACTAGCTTGAAAAATTAGTAATTTAGCTGAGCTATGGCCGTGTTATGATTGCCAGATAACCAATTGCAACCATGTGCTTCCATAGGTCATAAAATTGTGCCTACTGTTTTGAAAAAACAATAGAGCAGTTTACATATTTTATTAACAAACAATAAAAAATTATGATTATTAACATGATACTTGGGCTGAAAAGCAAGATATGAAGAATTTCGCTGAAAATTTATTATAATTAAAAAAATATAATTTCAACTATGATATTTCTCGCTATCTATCTAAATTTATACAAGTAGTCTAATGACTATATATGAGAAATTTTCTAAATTGTTCAGGTTAGAGAAATCAAATTTAGGGATAATTAGTTTTATATTTTTTGTTAGTTTTAGTAATTTATTTTTGTATCTAGTTCAGATCGAATCGAAACCGTATCAATGTAGATCAAATGAGGCCAAATAATCCTATTTTACGCGTGATTATGAATAAATTAGAGAACAAGCAATGAGCTTTGACCAAACATAACCTATACCAATTAAATTAATTACCTTTTTTTTTTAAATTATTCAAATTTAAAAAAATAGATTGACATATATTTCATAATAATGATCAGGTCATTACTTTATTACTAAAGAAAGAGATTAATTTTGTAAAAAAATATTAAAGATTTAATCGAGACAAGCTTGTTTTTATGATATAACTAACTAAAAGTTAGATTAAGAGTTGTTATTTTTCACTATATTTTTTAATCACTAGTTTGTTTATTTTTATGCATTTTTGATTCGACTTTTGACAACTAAACTTGTAGGTTTATATTCAATAATAATCCTAACCATGGTAATACAAAAATAAATTATGCAACTTAAAAAAGGTGTTTTTTTAGGTTCAACTTTACTATCTTGTTGAATTAAAAAAAATGTTTTTTTTTTTATTAGAAAATAAAAAATCCAGTTTTACCATAAAAAGCATAGATATTTTTCTTAATTTTGTTCAATTATAAATTTAAAAGGTTTAATAAATTCGAATAAGACAAGATTGTATTAATTTACTTAATTTATCAAATGAATAATGTTTGTTAATTTTTTTTAACTAAAAAAAGGCTAAATTAAATTTTTAAACTAATGTTCATAAGTTTTTTATACAGCCATGTCATAATTATGTAACATTTTCAAAATATAAGACAAATACGTGAACGTAGAATTCAATTTTATATGTAAATTTACATTGAGCATAAAAATATTTAAAATAATATTTAGATAGAAAAATATGACGAAATTTTATGCATCAGCCTAATCGTCATAGCTGGAAAATGTTCTCATTTAATATATCTCATTTGGGCACAATGACCAAGTCCAAAGTAGCTAACCATGGTTCAAATTCTGGTGCGAAAAGCGAAAATCAGCTATCTTTCGAAGTATTCAAGGATCATTGGAAAAAAGTTCTGACAATTTTCAATAAAAGTCTCATAAATGACGATGACATTCAAATAGTCAAGTGCAATCTGAGCCAAATGGTCAACATTTTGATCACTGAATTGGACTTTGTGGCTAATCAAAAATTGAATATTCCAAAAAATTTAATCTCAGAGAAAATTAATGACAATTGCCAAAGTCATGGTGAAATTTGGGACTTTGTTATAAAGAATAATATCTTTGAAAATATCTTTCTATGGACACTAAGCTATCCGGAGTATTTATACGACCTCAAATACGAGCAATTGAAGTATTATGAACTGCTTATAAACCAAATGCAAGTCAACGAACAAACTAATCTAATTTTATTTAATCAATTTAATCGTCCACTTTTTTCACTTATCAACCATTGCTCCACACATAACTCGGAACTGATAGAAAAACACATGATATCGGTACTTAATCAGCTATGTGTGTGTATGTGTAAAAATTCAAATTTATTAAACATTTTTTTTGAAAATGTGTCCAATTCGCACATATTCTTGACCAGTGCAGTTAATGAGTTGGTTCTAGAAAGAAATTCAAATGAGCAAAAATTGAAATCGGTCAACTGCTCCAAAGCATTTATTTTCACTCTTTTAATACCCTATATTCACCGCGAAGGATCTTATGGTAAGAATTTTATATTGGGTCACACTAATTTTCAAAATAAAGCTTTTAGTTACTTTATTAAAATTGTAAACAAAAATAAAATCGTATTCCTTTATCAAGAATTTAACACTATAAGCACCAAACGAGTCATTTTGACTCGTTTTAAAAAAATTTAAATCCTTATATCTTTTGAACATATTTTAATATTAATCAATCTATTATAAATTATGTAGATTTGATCTTTATATCTAAAATAAATTTTTAATATACAGTAAAATTACTACAAATATTTAAATAATATTTTGGATTAAAAAATCTAGTGTTAATTTAGAATATTATATATTTTAAAATTAAAATCAAGACATCTTAATTAGCTTATTTTTACAAAATTGGAAAAAAGAGTCTCATGTGACTAAATGATTTTTTTAGTTTAAATTTCATTAGTTAGAAAAATATGTTTTATATTTGATTTATTTTACAAAAATATAAAGATAGATTATCTAAGAATAAAATTTGATTCTTTTTTTTAATTAAGTAAAAAAACTGTTCGAGTTAAGGCTTTTTCAGCAAAAAAAAATTAAACGGAAACAAAAATAGTCAAATTGGTGGAGAAGTTCTAGCGGCGTGTTATTTTTTATCCTGAGTATTGAGTGTATAGCTGTATTTTGAATCACTTGTAGTTTTCTTATGTTCTCATTAGAAAATAGATTTAAGCATGGAAAAGAATAATCAATAATTGATAAAATTTAGTCTAGATGAACATTTTTCTTTTATATCATCAATCTTTTGACTCTTGAGTTTTTATATAGTTATTTATTTATAATTAACTAGACCAATTCTTAATTAAAATCACTTTTCTCTTTCATAAAAGTTCTTTCACCACTTGTGTCACTATCCATCTGAAAGATATATTGATCTTTAAATAAAAAAATCTGCATGAATTCTAACTAAGAATCTACAAAGTCAGATAAATTTTTTTGATCAAATTAAATCGAATTAGAACCATACTTTAATATTTAAATAGAAAAAATTCCAATCTTCTTGATAAACGAATAGAGCATTTTATTTGTATTTTATGATATTAATATTTTTAATCAAAAAAATTAGTTTTAATTTGTTTGTTGTTCAAATATAACTTTAAAAATTACACACTATATAGGCACAAACTGTGGCAGTGTTACATATGGTAAGTCTTAATTCAACCACTAATCTGACTTGACTAATTTTTAAGCTCGCTTTTTTATAACTTTTTTAATGGTATTGGCACTGATTTTAACTAACAAGCTGAATTTAAATAAAATTTTGTGATAAACTAAGCTTTTTTTGTTAGGTCAACAGGCACGTGACTCTCTATTAATGATTATGCAACTGTCGTCCCGGAACTCAAATCTTGCCAAATATATAGTTTACAATACTGATTTCTGTCCGGTAAATAGATAAATTGATTAAAATCGCTTATCTAAACATTTTTAGATTTTGGCCACTGGCCTAAGTGGACTGTATTCGGAGTTGCCTCAAAAATTGGACTTGGCTGAGAACATAGATGAGATTAGATATTTACAAAAAGAAGATGTTTTGAACATACCATCTTTAAACAAGTTTATAAATTCGCTAGAATTTTGTAACAACGTTATCCAAGTAAAAATCTTTTAAATCTCTATAGATATTAAATTTTCAAAATAGGTTTCCCATTGTTTAATTGCCAATCAATTACTTCAGTATGTATATTATGGTTTTTTGATACCAGTGATTGCGCCAGCTTTGACACAAGTAAAAAAAATATTTTAATCTATTATTATTAATTAAAAGCCTTATAAAAAACTTAATAAAACAAAAGAATAATTCAGAGGAAATAGTGGCAGCTACATTGTATTTAGATCTTTTTTTGCGAACCATCAATGAGCCTAATTTGGTAAAAATTTTTTTAAAATTTATACTCTACTCAAAATTCGACGAACGCATCACTCTACTTGATACTCTTATTTACAGAATAAATGCCAACAATAAAGTACATTTAATCAATTAATTTGCTTTATTTTAATTATTTTTAAATTAAATTAAAGCTATGTTTGGTAACACTAATGCTTTTCTATACATTGGTTGATCTTAATTGTGAAGAAGTCATGTACAAACTTATCTTCACGTAAGGACTTGGAAAAAATAGGAAAAAAAAATTAAAAAAAAATGTTTTTAGATATTTGATGCCGTGTAGACATTTGATGAAAAGCCAAATAGTTTCCATGAAGCAAAATCCCCACGAAATAAATGGATCTAATGCTCAGACATTTCTCTCTCTGTCCACTGACTTCAGCGATCCTGAACGAAACAACAAATCTATGGTTCAATCAATGGATAGAACCAGTCAAGTGTCAATACCAATAAATTTTTCCACATTGAACTGTTTAGATCCACTGCATAAATGGCTTGATAGCATGTAATTTTAATCTTATCTAAATATATAAAAAGTTTAGTTAATTAATTGAACTATTTATTTAGATTTGGGCCAAAAAATATTGATCTTATCCTGGAAATGTTGGATTCTATGAATTTTAATTTTGTAGACTACTTAAAAGACTCTAAAAAGGGAATTTTAGCATGCAGGCAAAAATCTCATAAATGGTCGTCCACTTATGATTTTGTTTCAGACTTGACCAACTTAAACAGTACTAAAATTTTGGACAAGCCATCCCAAGAGCTCGACTATGATCCGGAAGAGTTTTTGTTCAATTTGAACATTTCTTCCGGTTCAATAAACGAGAATACAAAAAGCACTCGTTCAACAATGAACTTGTTTTCCAAAGAGACCAATACAGATTTGGATTCTCTCGAATACGACTCGTCAAGTATCGCTTCGTCTAAAAATAAACCCGAGTGTACCAAAAAAAGCCGAAGTGGTGAAAAACGAAAGCGTTCACGCAAAAATAGGGCTTCAGCGAACGATTTCTACATTCTCTCATTTGATAATGAATTATCCGAGTCTTCTAGCTCAGATGAGTCAGAAAGTGGTCAAGCTTTGGAAAATAATGATGACCAAGAGGAAGAAGACGAAGATTTAACAGCTACTTCTTTTTCATCAACTGCTACTTTAAATAATGAAATGGCAGAGCAGATTTCACAAGAGCCTACAAGTCAATACACTGATCAACTTATGGATTACTTTTTTTTTAATGAGCAAAATAATAAATTATTTCTAAATAGTTCATTAGATAATTTTTTAAATTCAATCGATACATTTTTTAGTAAAAATATCCAAGAATCACAAAGAGCTCTGGTTGAATCAGGTATTAAAGAGAGTAATGCCGATTTGGATGGTCTGTGCGGAGAAATATTGGAAATCTACAATCAAGTGTTTACAACTCAGGTAAACGATAAAGTCAATGAAGTTCCAAATCAAAATCCATCTAGTGGTTTGACTGCGTTTCCTTTGTATAATGAGTCAATGAACACTTCAACCAATTCGTCAAGCACCAATAATCAGACTTTTGACAGTGGTGTGGAGTCATCCAATTCGACGAATAAAGAAAATGACCTGGGTCCATTTATGTGCGCCTTATTGAACAGACTAGATCACATGCTAACAAATAACTTACAAATAAATTTCGTAGTAACTGGTATATTTGCCAGACTTGCCTATTATCCCCAATTATTGCTACGTTCATATTTACTCAATAGTAATTTAGTACTTCAGCCTAATCTCAAGTCATTGATTCAGGTAAATAGATTTAAATTCGGGATATAAATTAAAGATTAATAATAAATTAAAAATCATAAAATTTTAAGAGTTTATCTATTGAAGTTATTTTAATTTTTGTAAATTATGATCAATTAATATTTTAAACCCAAATAGCACAATTTTTAAAATGACACAACTTTCAAATTGTAGACTTGTGTTTCTTAATAATAATTAAACGTTTAATAAGTTAATAATTAACTTTAAAATTAATTAACTAATTAATTTGAAATTTTTGATAAATTTTGTGTTTTTAATTGAATTGAGCACATGGTCATGTGATTATGGATTAAACGAATAAGAAAATTTTTGCTATATATAGTTAATAAGTAATAGATGAATTTTTATTTTGATTCAATTAAATGAAATATTAACAAGAATAAATTTTGTGTGTTTAATCAAAAATTTATCTAAATAGTTTTGTTTGTAAATAATATGTTTCGAAAAAGGCTTATGTTATAATATAATTTCATCTAGTTCGAGTTGGTAAATATATCATATTGATAAACTTGATCTTGTAGTCACATATAAAAATTATTTAGAACATTTCAACTAATTTTATAAAAAACTATTCGTAAATCTTATAGAAATTAATCATCTTTTATATTTTTTTTTAAATCTTGATTAAAAAAGTTTATTTATTAGATTTTAAGCAACGTAAAGTTTAAAATAGAAGCATGTTCAAAAACCTATGATAATTTTTCATTGCTATACTTGAAAGCAAAAGTTTTCCTAATTAAACGATTGATTGACTCGCATAAAAGCCATTCTAGTCATTTAAAGCCGAATAATAAAGTAGTATTTGAAAATATTAAACCAAATAGCAATATTATAGAAAATCAAAATGATAAAAAACCAAAATCGAAAAAAATTTTCTCAATGGAATCTATTTTGAACATTTTTTTCAAACCTGGAAATAATGACAGCCGTGAGATATCTGAATGTGTCAACCAAGCATACTCTAACACCATGGTACCTAGATCTGATTATGATTTTAAGTATGCTATTAATTTTTTTAATATATTATAAATTATTTATATTTTTTGTCAAAAAGTTCACATCAAATCGAAGAGGTTAATGTAAAGGATATGATGGATGATGATTTTGTGGTTACTGACAACGATTGGGAAGATTTACGTTCAAGAAATATTGCTTGCAGTGCGGTTGTTTTCGATGAGTTCATTAAGGAACTAGCGGCTATTTGCCAAGAACATTCGGTTTTGAATCAAGAAAATTACTTTTAAAATTTTATCTAATTAAGTCTTCCTTTTTGTTTAAATTTTTTTTTTTAAATTAAAAAAAGTGATATATAAATTTGATTCATTTGATCTGCTGAGCCTATAATAAGCTAAGAATATTTTTAATTTTATTTTTTGTTATGGTCTATTTTTATAATGGAATTTAAATTTAAGTTATTTAAAATTCTAAATAAATTTCACAATTTCTAAATAAATATTTTAGATACAAATTTATATTTTTAATTTTGTATGTAACCTTGTTCAAATGACGAGATGAGAAAAATTTTTTAAGTATTTTAATTATTAGTACCTTTAAAATAAGTGATAAATCCATTTGAAAGAAATTTGGTATTATAATTATATGATTGTTTTTTAATTTTAAACAATTTTATTCTCCGAGTATATAAACTGAAATAAGAAAAAATTCAAGTTAATTTAGATAAAATTTAGGAAAATGGAAAAAGAAAATATTGAAAAACAATTATTAGAAATTGAAGTACTAAGAAGCATATACTCAAATTCAAATGAATTTACTTTTGACAATGAGGAGGCATTTTTCGAAGCTCAGGCTTTTTTGTCCCAGCCAGAAGACAAGACACTTTTGGAACGAAAACTAGGCTTTTCGATTAGATTTTCAGTTGATTGTTTTCATGATGAAAATAATTCAATTAAAGTATATTGAAAAAAAAACTAAAAATAAACTTTAAAGGCTATATTTCTAAGCTTCCATTAGAAATAGTTTGCCGACTACCTAGCTCTTATCCTCTATCAACTCCTCCAGATATTTTTGTAAGAAGTTTAAGCATAAATATTGATAGAAACTTTTCAGAAGAATTGTCAAATTATGTAAAGACATTCCATGACAATGATTCAGCTATACTTAATATTATCGAATGGATCAAAGATAATGTGGGAAAATTCATTAATGGATCTTCTGACAAAAAAGCTCATAAGCAAGATAATAAAAGCACTGAAAAAGTGGCTTACGAACGAGTGTTTTTCTACAGTCACCATATATTTAGTTCAGAGAAACGACGCTGTATTTTCCAATGGGCTCAAGAACTCAATCTTACAGGATTTTTTATGCCCGGCAAACCAGGCATAATTTGTGTTGAAGGAGATAAGACAAGTGTTCAAAGCTATTGTGCTAAATTGAGAAGTGTACCTTGGCAAAAACTGCAGATAAAAGAGAACCAAAATTTTGAAATGAAGCCCAGTGAATGGCAAAGTGTCAGAAAGTTTGACAATTTCGAGCAAAAATTATTTACAAGCAATAATCAAACATTTGATTTAGGCTTATTGTTTGCTTATCTGAAGGAAAAAAATTTAGAATATGTATTCAATTTATATTTTGGTGTAGATGGCAAACTACCATCAGCAAGCTAAATAAATTATTTGTTTTAAAATGTTTACTTTTTTTTTAAATTGGGGTGTTACTTCCCAAAATTTATATTTTTGAACAATTTTTATAATCAAATTAGAATGACAATATCCCTAAATCGAAACAGTTTGAGTGTTATTGGTTTGGTAGGTCTAATAGCTGCAACTTCTTATTTTATTCATATCAGTCCTTTATATCTTCAAACCGAACAATACAGTCAGTGTTTATTTTTTAAATAACAAAAATTCAATATTTTTTATTAATTAATTTTTTTAAAAATAGGATCTGAATTGAGAGAAAAAAAACTTGAGCCAAATACTAAAGGAATTGCAGCCTTGCCAGTAAACAAAGTGGAAAAACAAAAACCAGAAAGTGGTCTTTAGAATTGAAAAAAAAACACTATTTTTTATTTTAAAAAACTGATTAATGATTTTGATTATCTTTTTTTCTTGATTAATTCTTAATTTAAAAAAAAATAAATAAAAACTAAATATTTAATCTCAATTGCTTCAAGACATGATATTTAGTGACATTAATTTAAAATTCAAGATGAATTTCATCACTGAAAATTGGTTTGATATCAATTGCTTCTTTCGAGTCAGAGCGTAATGAGCTGGCACAGTTAAATCAGAATAAAGGACATTTACAAAAATTTATTCTGTTTATTGCGACCTTTGTCAATTATAAATATTCAAGTAAATTTTACAAATATTCATCTAAAATTCAAAAAATTTTATTCATATTAAAAAATGATCTCAGGATACAGTTTTTTATTGTTTGTTTTTCTTGGATTGGTTTTAATGGTTGTGTCAGTTCCAACTGCGAATATGCAAGAACAAGATATGGCTGCCCAAACTGCCTCACCAAGATCAATGTACGGATACCATGATAACTATGGAAAATATGATAAATATGATAGATATGATTACAAGCCATATGGTTATGATAGCTACGATTATAAGCCATCATACAACAAATATGACGATTACAAACCATATAATTCTTATAATGGTTATAATAACTATAATTATGGATACAAGTCGTACAAATATGATTACAAGCCATACCGAGGATCATATAGAAGAAAACATTATAACAGTTATGAATATTAAATAAATTTATATTTTTGTTTAAAATTTTAACAAATAAAAATGTTCAAATAACATTTGAATCTTTGAATTTTGTACTTTATAAAAGCTAATCAAAAGTGGCTAAGTTCTATCTATATTGCTTTCTTGTAAAGCATACTTAGATCTTTATAAAATATTTAACTGAAGAAAATTTTATATCATCTAAGGGCTTAAATTCTTCAATAAAGACACGATTTTGAGGGCACCTATTTCCAAGGGTTAACGGTAATATATATAATTTTTGAAATAGTTTCAGAAATTAAGATTTAGTCAACTTTTTTTAAAGAAAGTTTTTTAATACTAGTTAATGTTATTAAAAATAGTTAATATTGAAATAGAAATAAAAATCTAAGCTAATATTCTAAACTAAACTAGTAGATATATCATAGAAATAGTCAATTACTAAAAATAAATGTTTAAGTTTGAAATGCTTTATATGAATTACTTTTATTTTTTGTCTTATTTTTAAAATAAATATGCTTATTTAATAAATAATTATTACACAAGTCTTTATGGTTTTTAGTTCTTGACATATATAAAATAAATTAAAAGGTGAAATTATAATAAAGATGAAATGTAAACGAATATAAATTTTTACATGTATTTGTTAAATTTTTTATCTATTAAGTTAAAACATTAAAAATATATTCTTGTAAAAAAATATTCTCTCATTAAGATGTTGAAATTATAATTTTTATTTTTTATAGGCTTATTGAAATTTCACAAAATTTTTTTCTTATGACAGTGATGATATGATTTTTTTGTAAAAATTTAATTTTTATTTTTAATCTTTTTTTTAAAAAGGAACTAAATTTTAAGAGTTTTGAGTCATAAAGTACATATGATTTAATATTCAAATATTTTTATTTAAATTGTAAACTAGTTTTATATGTAAAAATGCAATGGGAATTTAAAATGATTTTTGTTTTTCTATTGTTAACCGTATAAACAAAATTACATTAGACTTTTAGTGCCTTTTTTATTCGATTTAAAAAAGAAGAAAATTAAATTCTTCAATTACAATTTTTACATTAAAAAAATACATATAAAAATATACATTTTATGTTTAAAAATTAATAAAAATAGTTTTTTATGCATTAAGATCTAAAGTAGAGTATTTTTTCTAAATTATAGCAAAATTTGTATCCAAATTTTTTGAAGATGAACTTGTCTATTTTGGAGAAAATTTTAAAATCTAACCGTTTTTTAAAAAATAAAAGTTGTTAATTTTAATCTAGGAATAATATCTTAAAAGTTTATTTACTTCATCAGTTTTTTATCACCCACTTTTATTTTATTTTTAGCGACAATATTGTCAAAAAGATAAAAACTTATTTACATTGTTACGATATTCCATCTGAAGCTAATAAATGAGCACCAAATGCAATTATTTTGTTGATAGTTTTAGAGAAGCTAAAAAATTTAACTTCACATAAAACGATTGTTGTAATTTTTCGAAATTTAGGTTATGAAAATCAATTGTTTTTCAAATTAAAATATAATTTAAATAAAGATAATAGTTTTTACGTTTTATTTAAATGTACTTGTTAAAATATATTAAAAACTAATAAAAAAAAATTTCTGATAGTTAGGAAATTAAAATTGAATACAAGTTTCAATTTGGTAAGATTTCCAAATCAGGTCTTATTTAGGTCCAATACAATCATAGAAAAGATTGTTTAAATAAGAATTTAATTAGGAAAGTTATAGATGATTGGAACAGGTTGAGTAGTGTAGCTAATTGGAGCAAAGGCAGTAGATGGTCTAAAGTGCTTTACTATTAATGTTTATCATAAAATAGCCTTATTCCTCTCAAATAAGCCAATGGCTAACTTACCATTACTCAAAAATACTACGTAATAAAACTTTTGCCATTCTAAACCTTGAAATTAATAAGATAAATCAATTACAATTAATTTTTTGCCAAAATGAACATGAAAAAGTACTATTATTCCGATTTCTTTCAAGACTTGCCACTCGACTAGACATAGAAGATCCAATAAGTCTTTTTGGCAAAATTCAAATGTGGTTATATATTAACACTAGAAGCAACGAAAAAATTCGGTCAGTTTTTTTAAGCTGTAATAAAGGTAGTGAATAAAAATCATATATTTGTAAAATCAAATAACAGGCTATTGACAGAAGTAGTTAAAGATGAAAAAATATTCATCCCTTCATTCTTCAAAATTTCCAAAAGAAGTCAAAATGACTTTTCTGGTGCTTCTAGTTTTAGAGAAATAATAATTTTATAAAGGCCATTAAAAAAGCTTACGGAAGTTTTTTTTCTGGGCGAAGTTCTGATTACATGAAGGTATTTGGGGGTTCAAACAGAAAATCTGTTTTTAAAGGCTATAAAATCAATTAAATAATTCAATGATCAAACCCAAAATTAAATTTTTTAAGGAAGTTCCAATCTTAAATTATTGATATTTTTAGGCAAGATAACCTCGTCTAGACATTTAAGAAAATATTCTAATATTCAAAATTTTGATTTTTTTTTCATATTGCATCACATACTTTATTAAGAATAAAAAAATAGTTCAAACATTACTTTTAAGATGCTTTATTTCTTGTAATTATTTCTTATAAGATAAAACAAGAGTTCGAAATTTTTAAAAAAAGAATATATTGGCTCTTCTAGTGATAGCCTCTTCCTGCATTGATCAGTCTTTAAACCATATGGAATTTTTGGCAAAATTTTAATTTCTTCTAGCTTCTGAGACAACAACCATGTAAAAAGTCTACTTATTTGTTATTAATTAATTAAAGTGTACAAAAAGCACACTAATCGGGCAAAAAAACTCGATTGGTTTTAGCTAGAGGACCGAGTTTTATCCCTTCATTATAAATAGGTCTTCAAATTTTCCAAAAGAAGTCAGAATGACTTTTCTGGTGCTTCTAGTGTAAAAAATTCACAAATTAATCAAACAACATTACTTTTAAAATATTTTATTCTTTTATTATTTTTTATAAGATAATACAAGAGTTTAAATTTTTTTAATTAATTTTCTCTAGTTTTTGAAACAACAACCATGTAAAAAGTCTACTTATTAGTTTATTAATTAATTAAAGTGTACAAAGAGCACACTAATCGGACAAAAAAACTCGATTAGTTTCAGCTAGAGGACCGAGTGTGTGAGCAGGGTCCTTACGGTCCCGCTAAATTAATCAAAAATATTAAAATTAAAGAGAGAGAGAGTGATCCTTAGAAGCCGAGTTTGTTTCATAAATTTATATTACAATGTATACACTGAAAAAGTAGCAAACGAGCAAAATAGAAATAAGAAAGAGAATTTTTTTTCGTATTTTTTTTTGCCAGAGTGCCAGGTTCGGGTCGGCGGTGTAGACCGGCTCGGACAGTCACGCCAAGGCATCGTTTCCACCAAAATCAAACCGTGCCAAGACATATCCCTGCATACTTGCATAAATTATCATAACAAACATGCCAATTAGCATACATTATGCGAAATAATTTATTTAGTCAAAATCTCCATCATAAATTCTAGTCTAAAATAAAAATTAATTTCGCAATGGCAATCTAGTGCACACAATCGAATACAGTACATGTGTGCGCATGTAGCTAGAACCAAACTCAAGAACTTCATTAGTCTATATATACATATACAACTACATACATATACTAGATCTAATTGGGATATTTTCTATATTGTTTTTTTTTTTTTATTTTTTTTTTGATTTTTTTCTAATATTCGGTAAATATAATAAAAAATTAATTTTCTTTCCTTATAGACACAATTAAATGACGACTATTTAATTTAAAAAAGAAAATATTTTATTTAAAAAAAATTTAAATGCTAAAAACCGCATGAATAGCTTAGCCTTGAGCAGACATATTGACACAATAAGTAAAAACACAACAAGTTAATTAGTTGGATAAACAACAAGAAAAGAATGATGAACGAAATGGAGGCCGGTCCGCCGAACAAGCGGCCGAAAATCGGCGCCAACCAGGCGAACGGGACGACGGGCATGTACAACAGCCAGATGTCGGAGTCGGCCGACGTGAACCTGATCGAGAGCCTGCTGCCGGACGAGCTGGTGCTGGGCGGCGAGGAGCAGCAGCAGCAGCAGGCGGCCAACGGCGACCAGTCATCGAACCAAATGTACCTGAAGATAATACCGGGCCAGTCGGGCTACATGCAGAACCAGCAGTACTCGGTGAGCTCGCCGGGCATGCAGAACGGGCAGCCGGGCCGCATGTCCTCCAATTCCACGCCCGCCGCCAACCCCGCCACCGCCGCCTCGTCCCACATGCAGCCATCTCACATGAACACCACTTTTCACAACGTAAGCAACGTCAACATAAACAACATCAACATTATGTTGCAGCCGAACGGCCAGCAGCACGGCGCCAACCCGCAGCCGGTCCGGTACGCGCCGCCCGCGCCCCAAATGCCCCTCAATCGGCCCCCTCAGATGCAGCCGAACCATAACCGTGTCGTAAACAGTAGCTACCCGGCAGGCGTGCGCCCGCCAGTCAGCGCAGCCCCGACCCCGGCCGCCGACCAGCCCGCCAATCGGCCGCCGTACCCGCCCAATCGAGCCAATTTAGTAAACAGTAACCAAATGACGGCGCAGATGGCCCCGCACGCCCAACCCCAGTACCAGTACCAGTACTCGAACGCTCAATACCCGCCCAGCAACCAGCCCCAACAACAGCTGCCCCCAGCCCAGCAGCAGCAACAACAACAACAACAACAGCAACAACCACAGCCACAGAACAAACAGCCCCCGTCGGTTCCGCAGCCCGGCCAGGCACAGCTCAATTCGGTCAACGAACAAGAAAAGCGCAAGCTCATTCAGCAACAGCTCGTGCTGCTGCTACATGCGCACAAATGCTCGCAGCACCCGGAGCGTGTGTGCACCGTGCCGCACTGTGCCACCATGAAAGAGGTGCTCGCTCACTTGACTCAGTGCAACGAGGGCCGCAATTGCGCGCGCGCTCACTGCGCCTCGTCACGTCAAATAATCGGCCATTGGAAAAACTGCAACAAACAAGACTGTCCTGTGTGCCATCCGCTCCGGCACAGCCAACAGCAGCAACAACAACAGCAGCAGCAGCAGCAAAACAACAACAACACCCCGTCTAATGGCCCGCTTAGTGCTGGACAAACGCGCCCGCCAATCAATCTGCTCCAGCAGCAGCCACAGCAGCCGCGCACCAACAAACCATGGCACGAAAAAATCACCACCGACATGCGCAAACACCTCATACAAAAAATTGTCCAGACCATATTTCCGACCCAAGATACGAAAATATACACCGATCCGCGCCTGACCAACCTGGTCAACTATGCCATCCGAACCGAATACGAAATGTACGACCAGGCCGAAAATCAAGAGGAATACTTTCACCTTTTGGCCGAACGTATATACAAAATACAAAAAGAATTCGAGGACAGACGAAACAACGCCAGTGTGCAGCGTCAGAGCAATCCATCCGGCGGCGATAGCGGCAAAGCGAACGATTTTCACACTCAACTAAATCCGTTGAACGCGTACAATCCGGACTTGTCGGCCGGCAACGGCGGTCCGCCCAACAAAATAGCGCCGTCGTCGGCCGATGTCAAAAAAAGCGTCAAAGTTAAACTAGAAGCGCAACAATCGGAGCCGAACGAGCTCAAGCTGACCGATCTAAAACAAGAAGAGCCAGCAGAGGTCAAGCTAGAGGTGAAAAAAGAGCCCGTCGAGGCGCTGGTTGCGAGCAGCAAGCAAATATCGCCCGTAAAGCAGGAAAAGTGCGACGTGAAGCCGAGCCAAGTGGCCAGTGGTGTGGCGAGTACACCGGCAACGGCGGCACCGGCGGCGGCTACTAGCTCGTCGGCCACGGCCTCGTCGTCCGCCGAGAGCGTGGCCACAACGAGCAAAGACGCGCACAACAAGCCAGTCATCAAATTTCCGTCCGAGTACTTGATCGAAAAGCTAATGCCCATTTTGGACACGATTACAAACGACACGGACGCGTGGGCGTTTCTCGAGCCGGTCGATCCCGAACGTCTCGGCCTACACGACTACTTTACGATCATAAAACGACCAATGGACCTGTCCACAATGAGACAAAAGCTCAACGAAGCCAAGTACATGAATCCGCAAGAGTTCGTCGACGACATGTGGCTAATGTTCAACAACGCTTGGCTGTATAACAAAAAAACTTCCAAAGTGTACAAAAATTGTACCAAATTGTCCGAGATATTCTCGTCACGCATCGACTCGGTGATGAAAGAAATGGGCTATTGCTGCGGTCAGCAGTACACATTTTCGCCTCAAGTTCTATTCTGCTACGGTAATCAAATGTGTTGTACGATAGCGCGCGACGGTGTCTACTTTTTGTACAACAATCCGGATCAAACGCGACCAAACGTCAGCTGTGACAAGTACACGTATTGTTTGAAGTGTTTCGAGTCGAGCAAGAGCGACACGGTGCCGATTGGCGACGATCCGTCTCAGCCGCTAATCGACGTCAAAAAGAGCCTCTTTGTTCAAATGCGAAACGATCACGAAGAGCCCGAACAGTTTGTCGACTGTTCGGACTGTGGTCGCAAGTGGCATCAAATATGCGCCTTGTACATGGAGCAAATATTTACCAAGTTTGTGTGCGAGACGTGTGTGAGGGAGAAGGCGGCGACGGCGGCCAAAAAAGAGAACAATCGATTCGGCTCGTGCAAACTGCAGCGTACTCAATTGGGCGATTTTCTCGAGAATCGTGTCAACAGCTACTTGAAGTCGGCGACGGACAGCGACGCGCATCTGCGCGCCCAGACCGGCCGCGTCACCATACGCATCCTCTCGTCGGTGGACAAACAATGCGAGGTCAAGGCCATGATGAAGAGCCGATTCGAGGGCGAGCTAATCGAACAGTTCGCCTTTCGCACCAAGGCCATATTCGCCTTCGAGGAAATAGACGGCACGGACGTGTGCTTTTTCGGCATGCATGTACAAGAGTACGGCTCGGATGTGCCGCATCCGAACACGCGCCGCGTCTACATATCCTACCTGGACTCGGTGTTCTTCTTCAGGCCCAAAGAGCTGCGCACCAACGTCTACCACGAGATTCTCATCGGCTACTTGGACTACGTTAAACGCATGGGCTTTCAGTGGGCGCACATATGGGCCTGCCCGCCCTCCGAGGGCGACGACTACATCTTTCACTGCCATCCGGTCGAGCAAAAGGTGCCCAAGCCCAAGCGCCTCCAGGACTGGTACAAGAAAATGCTCGACAAGGGCATCATTGAGCGCGTGGTCATCGACTACAAGGACATATACAAGGACGCGATTGAGAACGGCGTCAAAACGCCCATGGACATACCGTACTTTGAGGGCGACTTTTGGCCCAACGTGTTGGAGGATTGTGTGCGCGAGAGCGAGCAAGAAGAGGAGAAGAGGCGCAAGGAGGAGGCCGAGCTGGCCATGGCGGCCGCCAACGACGACTTTAGCTCGTGTGCTGACGAGCAGTCGGGCGACACGCTCGACCCCAAGGAGACCGGCTCGGCTGGCAAGAAAAAATCCCTCAATCAGCAAAAAAAAAAGAACATCAAGTCAAAAATGTCGCAGCGAAAGAGCGTGAAAAAAGTCGGCTCGTCGTCCACTGACCTTTTGAGCAAAATACTCGGCATCATGGAAAAGCACAAGGAGGTTTTTTTCGTCATTCGGCTGCTGGACGCCAAACAAGTGGCCCAAATGGGGCCCATTGTGGACAAGGATCCGCCCATATCATGTGACCTAATGAACGGACGCGATGAATTTTTGAATTTTGCGCGCGACAAACATCACGAATTTTCGTCGCTAAGACGCGCCAAATACTCGACCATGGCTCTATTGTACGAGCTGCACAACCAAAACAACGACAAATTTGTGTACACGTGCAACAAGTGCAAGTGTCAAATGGAAACGAGATACCATTGTTTGGTGTGCGACGATTTTGACCTGTGCTTTCAGTGCTACGAGAACAAGGGCGGCCACGAGCACAAAATGGAAAAATTGCTCGCCGGCCAAAGCTCGTCGAACGAGCAAGAGGCGGCCAAAATGGCCAAGGACTCGAAAACGGACGCCAAGTCGGCCAAGTCCAAGCCGAGCATTGACGTCTACGTTACCACGCTTATACACGCAGTGCATTGCCGCAACGCCAATTGCACCATGGCCAAGTGCATGCAATTCAAACGAGTCATACAGCACTCGCGACAGTGTCAAAAGTACAAGACCAATCAGTGCGACCATTGCCGTCAGCTGTTCGCTTTGTGCATATTTCACGCCAAGCTGTGCAAGGACGAGCATTGTCAAGTGCCGTTTTGTAACACGATTAAGCTCAAGCTTAAGCAGCAGCGGGCGCTCAACAACCAGGCCGAGAGGCGTCGCATGCTCATGATGAACAAAACGTTCAGACAAAGCGGCAATCACGGCGCCAACCAGAGCCAGGGCGCGGCCACGCCCGCCTCGCCGCCCAAAGACGCCGACACCGCCGACACGCACAGCCCCAAAATGGCCAACATGCCACACGGCAAGCTGCCTGCCGCCCATCCCAACTACCCCGTACATCATGCTCAATCGCAGCCACAATTTCACCAGTCGCCAACGCCTGCCAACTCCATCCACATGTCCCAGTCGAGCATCAATCTGGCCAATGCAAACTATGCCTATCATCAGCAGCCCAATCATCATCACATTAATCACCCCCAACAGCAACAGCAACAGCAACAGCAACAGCAGCAACATCACCTGCAACAGCAAGCGCAGCAGATTAATAGCCCGGGCAAAGCAGGGCCCATGCAAATGCAGCACAGGCCTGGCCTCGTTCAAAATGCTCAATATAGACAAACGCAGCCGGCGCTCAACAACCCGCCTGTGTACGACAACAATAACGAACAGACCAATTGGCAGGCTCAGAATTACCGAGTTGTGCCAAATAATCAGACCGTAATGCAACAATATGCGGCTCAGTCGGCTCAGCAGCCGCCGCAAACGCCATCGTCTCAGGCCCAGCCGTCACAAGCGCCAGTGCCTGTACAATCCTATGCACAACAGCGCGAAATAGACGCCAAGCTTATACAACACTATAGGCAAGCAAGTGGTCCGCTTGAGCGTAGCCAAATTCTTCAAGAAATAAAAAAGACTAGTCCCAATTTGTTCAATCAAATTTATCAACAACAACAACAACAGCAGCAGCAACAACAACAACAACAACAACAGCAGTATATACAGCAGCAGCAGCAGCAGCAGCAGCAGCAGCAGATGGGGCAGCAGGGTCAGCAGTGGAACCAGGGCGGCTACGGCCAACAGACAATGCAGAACAGGTACCAGGGCATGACTCCAGGCCAGCAGATGCCCATTCAACAACAACAGCAGCAACAAGCAAGGCCGGTGGTCATGCAGCAGCAACAATCACAGCAGTACATTCAGCAGCAGCAGCCGATGGGCATGGCTGGAAATCAGCAGATGCTGCAGCAGCGACTAGTCGGCCAGCCGATTAACCCTCAGCAGCAGCAACAGAGAATAATGATCCAACAACAGCACCAACAGCAGCAGCAGCAGGGTCAAATGATACAACGGCCCATGTATCAAGCAAACAATATGACCATGATGCAGCACCAAGGCTACCATCAAATGGCCGATCAAAATCAACTCATGAGCCAAACTAGGGATCAAATGTTGCTACAAGCGTCGCCAAATCAACTTCTAATGTCTAATCAACACAATCAAAATCAGACAGCCACCGACAAATTGACCCAAGTGGCCGACAATCTTTGACCCTATGCATCCAATTAGGCTTGATTATTTAATACATATTATTTTGTTGTGGTGCCGTTTTTATTATTAAAATAAGAAATATGAATGAGGAGTCGTTTTTTTTTTGGCCAAATTTTTTTCCCCTCGAAGTTATCTCGTTTAGTATGGAAGTGGATTCTGTTCTTTTTTTTTCAAGAATTCAAACGCTTGTTTTTTTTTTTATTTTTATTTTCATATTTTTGCTTTGTTCGTTTTTTTCTTCTCTTCTTGTTGGCTTAAATTTTTAATCTTTTTTCTTCTTTTTTCTTTTGTTTGAATTGGTTTTAATGCAAATTCTTATAAATTTAAGATGCGTGAACAAACGACGATCATAAAATAGATAATTTTAAGTAAAAAGCTTAAACTCGCTGCTCTAATTCTCCTTTATATATACTTATATATAATTTGTATAAACTTGTGAATTTTTTTTCTTTTTTTTTTTTGAGCTTTATAAAGAGAGAGAAATGTTCTTTTATTTTTTGATCTATCAAAAGTATTTAATTGATTTTTTCAAGTTTATTATTAATTTAAATTAATAAAATTAAATTTAAAAATTAGATGTTTTTTGTTTATTCCTGTCGACATTATTCCATGTCCTGAAACAATTAATTTTAACTTGAGTTTTACCCCCTGCAAAACAATGCACGGGAACTTTACCTTATTCTAAACTCATGTTAAAAGATGACTCAATTCAACTAAAGTCTCATAAGGGGGATTTTTTAACATTAAGTTGTGGATGCGATCTATACCTGATCCTGACACTTCTTTTAACTTTTTTAAAGCAAATGCAATTTCTGAAACAGTAACTGGTTCAATCAGAATATTTGGTACATGATTTTTTAAGAAATCTGAGATAGAATCTGCTATTTCAGTATCACTCTCAGATATATCTAAATCTAAATGAGGACTAAAAGTTGTCTTTAAGATGTTTCCGAAGATTTCTCCTTTATCTTTATCTGTATTGAAACATTTTCCGTCTTTAATTTACATGGGAATTTGTCTCGAATATTTCTTTGATCTAAATTTATTTCTTCAAAATGGTCTACTCGATAATGGGTTTTTCCCATTTTATTAATAAACTATTGCCAGTTTTGGTTCCAAAAATCTTTTAAGTTTGAACGTAACTCAGATGTTAGCTTATTAAATGTCTTTTTTAGAGAAGGACATCTTGTTTTCTTAATTAGTAATACAATTTAAAGAATTTCTGAGATTGAAAAGTATTACTTTTTTTTGGGTTGCATTCATGATTTTCAATGAAATTAGTTCATTAAGTTTATCAATATTTGTAAGAGAACTAATGTTTGAGTTTGAGGATCTAAGTAATTCTTGGAAAAATCCCCGATTCGCTTTTTTTAAATCGAAATTAGAACCTGGTGATTTAACTGTTATATAATGCTCAATTGATATGTATGCCTGGATTGGAAAATGGTCACTTAACATATCATGATCCTGCAAGACTTTGAAATCCAATATTTCATCTGCTAATGAGGATGGTATCAGAAAAAGATCAAGTATTTCAAAATGTTCAGATTTAAATCTATTAAAGTTGGCGTCCTATCATTGATTACAGAGAGGTTTAGTTTGCTAAGTATTTTCTCTAAAATTTGACCATTTCCATTTTTCTTTCAAAACAATATTTTTGTTATGTCAGAAGATGATTTGTTCTAATTTTTATAACTCTTTTAAATCATATTCTGCTGAAATCTTGATAAATTTGTGTAATTTCGCCAATTTTTATTTTCATTAATTTCAATTTTAAATAATTAAATTTGATAACAGTATTTATCAGAGATTTATTTTGAAAAAAATCTTAAATTTAATTTTTTTTATCCTTTTTTTTATTTGAGCCGGTTCTTTCAGCTTTCATTGCTTCGATTTTTTCATGTAGTTTTTTTTCATTGTACTGATGTCGCATCTTCTCCGCATAAGAGGACTGCTTTTCATTGACTTGCAAATTACCAGTTTTTCTTATATGGGCCCTAGCTTGGGCTTTTGCCTCATCGCCACAACCATGAGCCTCTGCCAAACTATGCTTTAAGCAAAATCTATTGCGGCAAAATTCACAATTTTGTCCCAGTGTTTGCACCAAAACTTTACAGCCTTGAAAATTACAGACATTGTTTGATTTCTGAAACATTTCCAACAACTCATCAAAATCATCGGTCTTGGCACTTTGAATAGGATTCTTTTTCACTTTAGTATTTTTACCAGAACTACTGGTTTTTTTGTTAGCAACCTCCTGCTTTGATTCGACATCTAAATTATCATACAATTTGGAACAGTGCAGCTCATGCATCACATAACTTGAGTTAAGTATAAACTTTTTACACCATGGACAAACTCGGCAATCACTGCGAAACTTCAAGTCAGAATCATTCTGATCAGTTATTTCACCTAATAGATAGCAGCCAGTTTCTTTTTTAGCCTTTGGCTCAACAAAAGCAACATCTTCTTTTAAATTTTGTTTTTTCTTTTTATGTTTTTTTTTCTTTTTGCTTATATTCTCTTCAACAGATAGATTATCAAAATTATTGCTGACCTCAATGCATTCATTTTGTTCAACAACCGGTTCTGGAAGGACAATCTTTTCAGAATTTTCAGACTCTTGAATAATTTTTCCAATAGTTATCTTGATAAATCTACCGTCATCTATTCCTTGACTTTCATGTTCAAGGTTGTTTTTCTCAGCCATTTCATGTACAAATCTGCGCTGTTTTGGATTCAACTTTGGTGAAAAAGTGTGCTCCTGAATTGAGCCATTTTTGAGTTTAGTTATAATCTGGTTGACTTCAGCTTGAAATACTTTGTCTTCTTCGGTTTCAGCTTCTTTTTTCTTTTGGCTTGATCTTGTTTTATTTCCATCAGTTTTTGGCTTATGCTCTTTTATTTTGAGCTTGGAAAATTTGATGTCCTCAAACTCTAGATCATTTAGATCATTGTTAGTAGAGCTTTGGTAGTCAAAACCGGAGCGTATGTCAGCAAATTGGTCACAATAGTCTAGGAAGCTTTTCAAAAATTGGTCATTTTTACAAGTCTGGGAATCACCGACCACGCACAAATGTCTTCGAGCTCTAGTTATGGCCACGTTTATCCTCCTCTGATCGGCCAAGAATCCAACCTCACCTCTAGAGTTTGATCTCACCAAAGACAAAATAATGGCTTCTTTTTCTCTTCCTTGAAATCCGTCAACCGATTTGACTTCAACATTGGGAAATTTTGTATGCAATTTAGCCTTAATAAGTTCCATTTGTAAATTGTAAGGCGTTATTACGGCTATGTCCTCCTGTTTTAGCTTTGCCTTAATTAAATCAGAGACATGTTTACACACAATATTTGCTTCACCATCATTAGCCTTCGATTCTTCGTCCTCTGGAGAATTTTCATCAATAATTACCATCTCTTGCATGTCGCATCCTTCAGTGTCAATAAAAACCAAAGCTGTACCAGTATTTTCATCTTTAACAATTCCATCTAAGTCACAAAGTAAATGTTCAGCAACACTTTGATGAGCGACTAATTTAGACTCGTAAAGTTTTTCTGAAATCCAGTTGTTAATCAACTTATTCATTCGATACTGAATAGTTAGCATTTTTGTGCACTCATCTCCATAAGTGTCTATGAGTCTTTTCATCAAAGTAAGATCAAGACCTTTAGAAGCAGCCTCTTTGCTTAAAATTGTAGGTGGTAGCTGCAAATGGTCGCCAGCTAATATAACTTTTCTAGCACCTTTTACCAATGGTATCCAGCAAGCCGCTTCCAGAGCTTGAGAACACTCGTCTATAATAATTATATCAAAGTGATCTTCTGCAAGATGCTTTAGCGGACCGTCTGAATGAGTTGTGGTCAATGTAGCCAGTATACAATCAGCTTCTTTGAGCACTTCTTTCAAAGCTCTGTTTTCTCGTTGATACAATTCTTTCCTAAGTTCTCTCATTTCTCTTTTCAAGCTCTCTCTTTCGGACCTTAGTGTGGACGATTTGCGAATCAACCTCAAGGTTTTGTCCATATCAGACTTAATATCATTTGCTAATTTGTATTGATCGCTCTGAATGAGCACCGAATCCAAACTGTATTGTTGAATATTTTCCAATAGTCTGGCCGGATGTCCCAAGCGAATAAGCTTCATTTTAGAGAAACCTTTTTCAACAATGGCCAAACGCTCGACTAAATTGTCCACAGCGATGTTAGATGGTGCGCAAATTAGAATTTTTTGCTTATATTTTAAGCAATTTTGTTTTATTATTTCGACTAAAGTGGTTGTTTTACCAGTTCCAGGCGGACCATGAATGATAGCTAGATCTTTTTGTTCAAAAGAGAATCTGATAGCATTCTGTTGTGACTGGTCAAGTTTATTATTAAAAAATACCAAATTTAATTCATTTCCCAATATTGTCTGAGCTTTTTCTGGTCGGCAATTCTGAAAAATTACATCAAACAAGTGGGAAGAACGATTGTTTACTTTGTTCTCTTTGATCGAAACCAAGGCTCCTTTAATTCGCTTATGGGTCACCTCATTGCACAATTTTATAAGCTTAAAATTGTCATTTTCGTTTAGGCCATCTTCTATTGTTTCAATATCATTATCAATTGCCACTGATATATTTTGATTGTTTACTTTGGTAACTGTTCCAGTAAGCAGATTTTTCAAAGAATTCAACTGACTTGGTGGAACACTATTTTCACTTATTGATACTATATCTCCTTTAAAAAATACAACCAGTTAATCAAATAATCAATAGCTAGTAAAAATATCACAATTTTCTTTAACTATTTTAAAATTTTTTTTTTTCAATGCAAATAAGTTATAAATATTAAAAAATTAGCTTTTGTGAAATTTGGTAATGTATCTTGTACAATATTCTGGCAAGTATACAAATTTAGAATAACAATTGCAACTATCAATTTTGCACCAAGTTGCATTTAAAGATCCAGTCTCTAGCCGAAAGTAAAAAATTTTTAAATTTTTATCATTTTGTTTTTTTCTATTGAACCAAATTTCACATGATTAAAAATAAAATATCAAAAAGTGATTTTTTACCATTCCTAAAACTTTAACTTTTGGTCTAAAGTATATAAGAAATTTTTTTACCGATTTTACCTAAAATTACGTAATTTTGCATTTGTAAGGACTGGTAAATTTACGTAAACTTACGGAAATTTTCGTAATTAGATATTTCAGGAAAAAATTGGTAAGAACAAAAGAGACCCTAAAAAACAAATTTTTGGGCAATTTATATATTTGTTAGAAAATTTCAATAAAACAAAAAATTATTGATAATATTTTTCAACTAAATAATTAAAACCTTTATTATTTTCATCTTTTTTAATGGATTTTTTAATCAAAATCGTATTATATCATAAATAAGAATTATTTTTATTAATATTAAATCAATATGCTAATTGAAAAAATATAATCAATAATCTTTTGTTATTTTGAAATTTTCCAAAAATTATAAAAAATTGCCCAAAAATTAATTTTTTGATTTTTTTGAATAAAAAATTAAAAAAAAAAGATAACATTTAAGACAAACAACAACTCATTATTAAAAATTGAATAAAGTAAAATTGTTTTAATTCTTTAAAGAGATATTATTAATTAATGTGACAAACCTGAAGAAAAGTGTTGGGTGTTGATAGTTTTGTTAGGAACTGCAGTGGTAAACACAATTATAGTTCTTCCATAAAGTCCGGTAAATTTTTGCTCTATTTTTAATTTTAATAGACAAAGACCTTTGATTTGAAGTCGTTGCAAACTACAGCTATTTAATAACTCTCTTAAAAAAAATTAATTGAGCTTAATATTTTTTAATAAGTCGATTCCTATTTACTTTGATTCTTCGATCTCGGCATATTTTTCTATTTCAATAAGCTCTAGTTGTTTAGCTATAAATTTGTAATTATCCATCTAAAATAAAATAAAAAAGATAAATTTACAAAATTTTTATTTACTAATTGTGGAAATATATAGTTAATGCATACGTGCAAAAATTAGATTAGAACTGAGGAGATAAGATACTGAAGAACAAGGTCTTCGTTATGGATTACAAAAAAATGCGCATATTTATTATTTACAAAATTACATATAATTTTATTAGGTTGGAATTGTAAGGCATTTATGAAATCCGAGAGTCGTTTGAGGCTTAATCTAACTGTACATAAGCTATATTCATTACCATTTTCCATTTGAACAGGCAAATTGGTTAAATTTCTGAAATATGTACAAACTGAGACAGCTTCGGCGTCTATTTTGAAAGTCAATGTGCCTTGATCACTCGCTTCCAAGAATACAAAATCACTTAAACACTTCATTCTCTCAATCATATGCTTGACTATTTTGATGGGTGGAATTTGAATGCTTAAATTGGCATTATCAATATTTGGCTCTTGGAAATCATTGGAAGCTAGCTTGGATGACGAGATTACCTTAATTGGGATGTCGTGGGTGATTGTCCTGGAACTTGTCTTGGAAGACATTGAGTGCAAGTCTATTTCAACTGTGATACAAGGTGTTTGTCTTTTTGTTAGCTTAATACGCACCATTTTCATATTTGGACTTGACTTTAGAGCACGCAGTAAATTATCTGGCTGAATTTCTACCATGATTGCATTTTCTTCCAGAGATTTACCTTCACAGACGTAAAAGTCGAATATTGACTTTGGATCTAAGCTTATCCAGAACGAGGTGCGACCTGATCCACCGCTTCCTATGTTATTGGCAGCAAACTCGGGCAATATAAAGTAGACCAGTTCTGGTGTTAGCTTCATGGCACATGACTTATCACTTGCAGTTTTTGAACATAGCTTACTTACAGTTGATACAATCTGAGTGAAATACTCAATATTACTTGAATCTAAGAGTTTGACTCCGAATTTCATTGCCCAAAAATAAAGTGTCAAGTTTTTAAATTATTTATTTAATAAATTCTTTAAAATTTTATTTATTAATCAGTTTTGTAATTTTTTAATTTATTGCAAAACGTTCTTAACAATAATACAGTTTCAATAATTTTGGCCTTTTTTGACGATCATTGATTTGTCAGTGGAAGTGTTTTGGAATAAGATAGTCTCTTGATCAAGGCTTTGATCATTTAAACGCTGTTATTTCATTTTTAAATTGTTTTCTCGTCAAACCAAGTTAATATCTAATAAATTTCATTAATTTCTAGTTTATAATTCTCCTATAATCACAAAATTGATACAAATTGTATTTAAGGCATTATAGTTATAAGTTTCAAGAGTTTTAACATTAATTCATCAATAATAGATAACGCTTTAAATACCTCATTAAATGGTATTATCTGGAAAAATATAAATGGAAAAATGGAAAAAGCTCTACATGGATAATTTATTCATTTATAAGCAATAGTTTAATCAAAATACTTTAGAATGTTAAATTTCAATGAAAATGTTTTTAGAGGCCGAGACAGTGATAGAATAATTGAGTACTGCAAAAATTGAAGATTTAAGAGAGAAATTAGTTAGATAACCACAAATTTTTAGATTTTTTTTTCAATTTTATTAAGAAAAGCACAAAAATATAATAATGCATAAAAAATTTATCAATTGACACCAAATTGATTAAAATGACAATCGAAATAAAAAAATTACTAATTATTTGCTATCAGGATACTAATTTTTTATTTTTTTTGACAGAATTCACCGAACTTCAATTTAACAATGTAAATAAAATACAAATCTTTAATATTACACATATGTTTATTAAATAACTTTTTTTTAATCATTTACGATCATGAAGGCTGAAAAGAAGGCGCCGCTATTCGGAATTTTCCTCTCTTAAATATTTTTTAAGTAAATAAAAATTTTTAGGGGGCGAATTAATTCTGTTGTTACACATTTTAAGTGGGACTAAAAAAATGCTTAGAAAGAAAAGAAATGAAATATGGTTTTTGTTTACAAACTTGTCGGAAAATAATGATGATTTACCAAACTATCATTCCACCTTCTATCATTTACAGACCTTTTTAAACTTCAATCAACAACTAAAAATGTAGATGTAAATGTCACCAATCATGGACATAGAAAATATTTAAAATAATTTTCAATTTTTTTATATCCATTTAATTAGATAAGTTAAAATTCATTTTTTATTTTTAAATAGATAACGAAGAATTTTCCTCTCTTTTATTTAATTTTAAATAATTCTATCCAAAAATTCTATCTTAATACAGATTTAGATAACTTCAGAATTTTAAATTTAATAATTTAATATGGAATCGATGGTCCCTTATCCATGCTCCAAAATTTGGTATATGATTTTTAGTGCACGCAAGTCTTCGCAAGGGTTTACGGTTATAAATAATTAAATGAGAATTATTTTTTTTTGTGATTTCCTTTAATTATTAATTAGAATCAAATTAATCTAAAGATTCAGATCAATTAACTAACGGAGAATTTGTAAATAAGGATTTTTAAATTTGATACTTACTTTCATCTTTATTTTGGGCAAGAATGCTTTCATTTTCTTTTTTTGCCACTTTGGAAATTTTTTTTTGCTTTGAAGTTACTCGAGCAGGCTCTTTGGCAGCGTTTTGCTTCATTCTGGACCTTTTTTTTCTAATAATTTTTAAAAAATAAATTAATTTAGAAACTTAAATTCACTTAATAAAAGGCTTCCAAATGGTACCATATAAAACATGGACAATATAGCATGCTGTCATTATTAAGATAATTGTCAATATGCATATTAAATTAATGCAAACGTAGCGGATTAGTTCTTGGGATAAACTAGTTTCGGATTGATCTGATTTTGAGCTTTTGTTCATTAAAACAGCTTGCTTCATTGTAATCTCATTACTAATAATCGACATACTGATTCAAAAAATTAAATTTTATTGCTCGATCATTTTTAAATCTAAAACAAAAATTATTTTTTTTGCTCTTTGTTAAAGCTAATGAAATATTTATATTCTAATAATTACGAAATTTGCTGCGATAAGCCTTGGTTTTAAGGCGGCATCGCATTTATTTTACATTAATGATATTAAATATTTTATATTATTTAAAATTAGCAAAATAATTATTTTAGTTTATTTTTTTATCAACAATGCTTTTACCAATTATTAAAGACATATAATTTGTGAAAGTTTTACAAAAATCTATTAAAATTTGGAGCTATTTTCCTTATAAATGCGAAATAAAAGAATATAAATCAAAAAATCATATAAGATAAACTTTTATAAGGTCTAAAACTAAGCAATTATTGAATAATACAATTACTATCATCGACTTGTTTATTTTGTTAAAAAATTCTCAATTGTAAATTCTAAAAGACAACTCTTTTGAAATAAAAACATTCGGCCACACAATAATTTTAATTAAAAATTTAAATAAAATAAAATAAAATAAATTTTTTTCCAAATGCATAAAATTCAAATTTAATAGATGAATTTTTTAATAGAAAATTTAGGTTGAGTGATCTGGGCTAAATGGGTTTATAAACAACCTTTTTAAAAACAATTATCTAACAATAGAACTGTCTTTTTCTCAAATAAAAGTGCGACCAAATAGATTTCTCAACTTGGTAAAAATAAAGACGAAGAAATTAGAAAACGTTTTTTGTTTCTTTTATAAATAATTCAAATACAATTTTGAAATTATAACCAGAAATTTGTATCAAAAATTACTATCTCTAATTTATTTTAAAGCCAGTTTGAATTGTTAAATTTTGCTTAATATTTTCTTCATTGGTTTCAATTAAAAATTTTTGCCATCTTGAATTTAATTAAGATTCATGTAAAAATAGCAGATAATATAAATTTTATCTAAAATCTTTTTTTATCGATTTTTATTGTGCTTAGAAATTATAATTTAGTGTAACTTTGATTAAATTATGTAATTGAGATCTATACCTGTTCAGCAGATAGATTCAATTTATAAATTACTTAAATAAATGCTAAAAAACTTGTATCAATTTCAAGGTTAATCAACAGGCTAGTGCTCTTGTAATAAATACCGATTAATATATGATTACTTAAATAATAAAATAGATTTTACTAATTTTAGGCCCGATTTTGTTCATTATTTACTTAAACGATCTTTTGGATCCTATTAAAAGTCCAGACGACTTGAAAATATTGGGAGTTTTTACTAAGAATAAATTAGGATCGACTCAGCTTCAGAATGATCTCTTTAAATTAAGTAGCTGGACAACAAATTGATCTACCGAACTAAATGTATTAAAGTGTAAAACAATGTATATTGGTCGAAATAGGAATAAAACTGGATATATAGTTCCTATCTCAAATGGGGCAGTGGCTCTTAAAGAAACTGTTGAAGAGCAGGACATCGGTGTTCATCTGCGGCATCTAAAGCCAACAGAGTGTTAGGTCAAATCAGGGATGTTTGGACAAAGAAACTTTTACACTTTTATTTCTGGACTTGCCAGGCCACATCTTGAATTCGCTGTAAGTATTTGGAACCCTTCAACGAAAGCAAGCATAAACATCATCGAAAGAGTCCAAAGAAGAGCGACAAAGCTAGTCCAATGTTTGAAGGAAAAGTCATACCAAAAAAGGTTATAGGCTTTGAACTTAATGAGCTTAAAAGATCGTAGAACAAGAGCTGATCTTATTCAAATGTTTAAAATAGTCAACCGTCATGAGAACCTAATGAAAGGGGTAAACCTGGCTACAAGTATGAATTTGGACTTTAGAAGAAAACATAACACGAAACTAGAGAAACAAATTTGCAAACAAGCTACATCAAGATTTAACTTTCTGACCAACAGAGTAGTTTCAAAGTGGAATGCTTAATCGCAAAGTGTTGTTAGCTCAGAGACAGTAAATGGTTTCAAAGCGTGTATCGACGGAGAAGTGTTTGATATTCAACAAAGAAAGAAAGGAAAGACTGCCACAGCTCTTATAGAGCTAAATGCCGGAAGGCATTAGTATATATTGCTATACTGCAGTTTCATCACTACTACTAAATCAAAAATAAATTTTTAATATAATTATTTAAAAAAATAAAACATTGAAATATTTAGATTAAGTTTTTTGAATTTTTTTCAAAATCTAATAAAATTAAATTAATATTATTAAAAATTAAATGCTAAAATGTTGTAAATTTCAACAACATTCTCTTGATCACAAAGCAATTCATAAGCCTTGAGTAGAAAAATCCTAAAGTTTTTTTGCCATTTACTGATTATGATGTTGGTTCTTTCAGATTCTCACTGTTTTTTAAATTATGTTTCAAATTTCTTGAGTCATTCTTCTTTTAATTCTGCCTTAGATTTTCAGGAGAATTAAGAAAGTATAGTTTTTTATAAGCAAAAGATAGCATTCTATTTAGTATTCTATGTTGGAATGCATATAAGCTATACTTTTCTAAGATGTTATTAATATCATTAAAGTTATTTACATCAAATTTGAACCTAAACAATTTAAATATTGTCAATTAATAAATCTTGGCCAATTTAATTATTGCCTCTTTTGAGAAATAGCATAACAGAGTCGAACAATAATCAAAATAAGGCAATATAAACGTCTTAAAACTGTCTTAAAATTTACATTTTGATCTTTTTTATAACCTAAAAGAGTTATTTCACTGACAAATTTTATTTCATCTCTACAAAGATTAATCATTTTGGGAATAACAGTATTTTTTAAAAACTATAATGAATCAATGATAATATTTTCCTAAATTTTATTTTTTTATTTTTGAACTTAGTCTAATTAACACTAGAAGACCCGACGGGTTTTTTAGACCCATTTTTTTAAATTTCAAATCTCAATATCTTTTGAATGCAGAAACAGAATTTAATATTCAGTATTTTATTTTATAGATTTATGGAGACTTTATTGAATATCAAAAAAAAATGTTGCTATTCTATGATAATTTTTTTAAAAATTAGTTTTTAAATTTTTGTCATTTTTTGGTCGGGCTTTCTAGTGTTAAATATTGTATTTTGCTTTTGTACAACACTTTAAAACAGCTTTTACAATATTGATCAATACTGATGATAAAATAAATTGATAAAAATTTAAAGTATTTTTGTTCAAAGATATAAATTTTGTAATTGATTAATTTTTATCTATTTTACTTTAAATTTTCGAAATTGAAAAGATCAAAATTTTTTTTTAATTGAATTAAAATAAAATATCAAAATAAATCAAATTTAAATATTTAACTAAAAAATAATTAATTTAGTTTTATTACATGAAAAAAAAATCTTAAATAACAATGTACCATCTTGAGAAAGGATTGCCCAACCGGATAAAAATTAGTTGCGAAATTTTCATCTCATTAATTAAATTTGGGTATATTTAGAAACCAATTGACTATTAAAATTCGTAAAATGGAATCATTTAAAAAGCAAAAGCAAAGCCAAAAATTAGGGCGAATAAAAAAGCGGCGCAAGCCTCATGCCAAAACCGGTTTAATATCATCTGCGGCTTATTTGGCAGAAAAATTGTTAAACAAAACAAGCGAAGAATTTGATGATACAAGAAGTGAAAAGCAACACTTGGACACTTCTTTGGAAGTTATGAACCACAAAATAGACAAGACTGATGGTGCTTTTGACATGGGAAAATCTGTTTCAGCTACGACCAATTTGGCCGAATTAAAAGCAGGAAACGAAGACATCGGACTTAAAACATCTCTATTGTCCGCAAATGCTCATGCTGAATATGGTTTGAATAATTCAGTTGGCATTAATGCTTCTTTGGTAAGAGCAGAAGGACATTTTGGCCCAGTGACAGTTGGCACGGGCTTAAATTTAGACTGTTCAGCATCTGTGGGAATAAATGGAGTTGAAGCTTCTTTGTTCGGAACTGGAATATCAATTGGACCTAAAATTGCTGTTAAGACTCCATTTGCAGACTTTAAGGTCAACTTATTTTAGACCAAATAATAGCCAAACAAAAAATCAAATAAAAATTTTATAAAATATTTTATTTTTGATTAAATTTAAAATAAAAACTGATAAATTCCCATAATATTTTAAGCATTAATGTTAAGTTAAGCTTGCATTAAAAAATTTAGAATTGAATTTAACTTAAAATTTTTCCTATATAAAATTTCCTCATTTAAAGTTATGGTTCTTAAAAAGAATATGCTAAGTTTCATTTGCTTTAGCTTAACTAGTTCAAAAATTCTCTTCATATTCAAATATTAATTAAAAGACTGTTTTAATGCTACTTATAAAATCAAAAACTATTTGAATTGCAGTATCGTTAGTAACATTAAAAATTTACAATTGCATTTATTCACGTGTATTTCAAATGGTAATGGAGAGAGTTTTGCTTTTCAGCTAAATTTGAATTAAAAATTTTTTCTTATAAATCATTTAGAAACTATTTTAGTTGACCCTTTATTTTTTTCTAATTTTTTTTAAACTAAAATAGATTTGAATACTCTGAGAAAATTTTATTAAAAGATGGCCTTACATGTACCAAAAGCCCCAGGATTCCAATCCATGTTGAAAGAAGGAGCCAGGGTATTTTAATTGGTTTGAAATTTGGTAAAATTTTCAACTCGAACATATTTAGTTCTACTCTGGCGTTGATGAAGTAGCTCTCAAGAACATCGAAGCTTGCAAAGAGCTCGCCGAAACCACCAAATCAGCTTATGGACCAAATGGCATGAACAAGATGGTTATTAATCACATTGAGAAGCTATTTGTCACCAATGACGCAGCCACAATGATGCGAGAGGTCGAGGTTCAGCACCCAGCTGCCAAACTAGTGCTCATGGCCTCTGACATGCAGGAAAAAGAGGTCGGCGATGGAACCAATTTTGTGCTTATCTTTGCCGGACAGCTTTTGCAAAATGCTGCTGATTTGCTTAACATGGTAGCTTAAATCTAGTTATATCCAAAAACAAAGTATCAAATTAATTAAATTAAAGGGTCTGTCGCCTGTGGAAATAATAGATGGTTATAATCTAGCTTTGGCCAGAGCTCAAGAGATATTGCCAAGTAAAATTCATTATTAAAAAAAGTAGGATCTCATTTTGAATAATTGAAGAACTTGTGTGTGCCGAAGTTAAGGACTTGCACAACAAAGATTTGGTCAAAAAGGCTTTAAAGAGTTGTTTTTCCAGCAAACAATTAGGAAATGAGGAGTTTTTGTCCGAATTGGTCGGAGATGCATGCAGTAATTATTATCTTTTATAAATTTTTTCTGACTTTAAATCAAATTTTTTAATTTAAGTGAGAACTTTAAAAGATAATCAAACATTTAATGTTGACAATGTTCGAGTATGCAAAATTTTGGGCTCTGGAATCCAAAATTCTACAGTGATGCAAGGCATGGTTCTGAAACGCGAAGTAGAAGGAACAATTTGGAGAGCTCAAAAGCCCAAAATTGCCTTGTACAGCTGTCCAATTGACATTACGGCCACAGAAACCAAAGGAACTGTTCTGATCAAAAATGCCGAGGAACTAAAAAGCTTTAGCCGCGGCGAAGAGGAATTATTAGAGAAACAAGTAAAGGCAATTTGTGACTCTGGTGTAAAGGTGGTAATTTGTGGAGGCAAAGTTGGTGAGATGGCATTGCACTTTTTGAACAAATACGAAATAATGGCGGTCAGAGTGTTGTCCAAATTTGACTTGAGACGCGTCGCTAAAACAGTAAATGGAACTGTTTTGGCCAAAGTTGTTCCACCAAGTCCGGAAGAAATGGGATATTGCGATAGTGTGTATGTCGATGAAGTCGGTGATGTACCTGTCATTTTGTTCAAACAGGACAAAGAAGAAGGTGCCATTTCCACTGTGGTTGTGCGTGGATCGACAGACAACATTATGGATGATATTGAGCGATCAATTGATGATGGTGTAAATAATTTTAAAGGATTGACCAAGGTAATTTTGGCTAAAAAGGTAAAAAAATAAGTCATAAATTTGAGTAGGAAGGAAGGCTTTTGCCAGGCGCAGGAGCTACTGAAATGGAGCTTGCCAAGCAACTTTCTTCAATTTCGGAGGTAATTATTCCAATTA
The DNA here is from genome assembly GCA_016802295.1 of Brachionus rotundiformis. Lineage (NCBI taxonomy): Eukaryota > Metazoa > Rotifera > Eurotatoria > Ploima > Brachionidae > Brachionus > Brachionus rotundiformis. The sequence goes on from JAESIW010000200.1 coordinate 3,787,820, forward strand.
TTCCAAACAATTTATTAAAGCTGAATTTTAAATTAGACTTATCCCGGTTTGGAACAATATGCCATCAAAAAATTTGCCGAGGCATTTGAGGTCATTCCAAAAACCTTGGCCGAGAATTCAGGCAGAAAGGTAAAACAAAAATTTATAATGAGAATTTTAAATTTATTAAAGCTAAATTTTTACAGAGTACCGAAATTTTGTCTCAGCTGTATGCGGCTCATCAACAAAACAAGGCTAATTACGGATTTAACATTGAAGAAGATTGTGATGTAATTGATGTGAACGAAAAAGGCATCTATGATTTATACTTGACCAAATACTGGGGTATTACCTATGCCACTAAAGCTGCTGTATCTGTTTTGTATGTTGATAAAATTATCATGGCCAAACCAGCAGGTGGACCCAAGCCCAAAGAGAATAAAGACTGGGACAATGATGATTAGATTATTAGTCCATAAATTAAATTTTTAAAAGTTTAATTATTTTATCAAATTACTCAAAAGATCAAGATACATTTAAATTTATTTTTTAATTATTTAAGCAAAAATAAAGCTTTTTCGTGCCGTTTTTTAAAATTTTTAAAATAAAGCTTAATTTTAAATTATTCAACACTTAATTGCTCAAAATTTTAGAAATATTGACAATATAAATATTTAAAAAAACAAATTAATTACATAAAAATAATATTTGTTTTATTTTTTAGAGTTAAATAACTCTCGTTCAGCCTAAGATTATTCACAATTTCTTCTAGATTAAAAAAAAAGCATGATCTTTCACAGATATTTGTTGATTACGTTTATTTTCTATGGACCTTTGTTGAGTAAACAAAATATAAACATGATAAATTTAATCTAATTATTTAAAAAAGCAAATGGAAGTATTTGTGAACATGATAGGCCATGTGGAGACGATCCATGTATTTGGATCGGTGCATGGTCTTCCTTTGTTTGCAAATGTTACTCTGGAAAGTTAAGTCTGAACGAGTCATGCCTTAAAAATACTTGTAAATCAAATCCTTGCCAAAATGGCGGAACTTGCTTGATAAGAAATCTTGAGAGTGAAATTTGCCAATGTCCAAAAGAGTACGGTGGTATTTTTTGCCAAAAAAAGATTGTTCCTGGTAAGCTAACATTCAATTAAAAACTAATATAATTGAAAAAAATAAGTCAATGTGTGCCAGCTAATTTCAAATCCGTGTTTGAATGGAGGTTGTTTTATTATCAAAAAAATTAAATCAAGGCTTTTTTAAAAACAAAATTTAAAGGAATTTGTACTAATTTAGCATTTAGTTATATGTGTACTTGTTTGCCCGGTTTTACAGGTTCTAAATGTGAAATTCTGATGCGTAACTAGCCAAATTTTTATCTAAGTTTTAATATTTTTAAAATATTCCTTTTCCAAATTAAAAAAAATTTAACCAAAGTTTGTGATCCGAGATTTTGCGTCAATGGTAAATGTGTCGAGAAGCAAGGTATTTTAAAATGTGAATGTGACCCTGGATGGACCGGGCCGCTGTGTAATGATTTCGAAGGTAACTTAGGCCAAAAAAAAAGCATTTATTTATGGTGAAAAATTAAGTCCAAAGCTGTGACTACAATAATCATTCATGTAAGAATGGAGCAACATGTAAAAATATAGAAAACCAGAAGTTTAATTTTAAGTGTTTATGCCGTTCTGGATACACTGGAATTTATTGTGACTATAAGCTTGGTTGGTTTATTTTTCTGAATTTATTTTTAAAAAAATGCCAATTTTATCTAATTATTATTTGAATTTTAAGTTTATCAATTTTTAATTAATTTTATTCAATCTTTACTAAATTTAATTATAAGCATTTAATTTAAACTCTCAATCAAGGATCTAAATGTTCTGCTATAAATTGTAACAATGGTTTATGCTTTGAAAATTCAAATGGACCTTTCTGTAAATGTACATGGACATGTTTAAAGATTTAAATTTTATAAAGATTAAATATTTTGATACTAGGTCTGCCGGGATGGATTGGAGTCAACTGCGACGTACCAAACAATTCAAGTAAAGTTTTAGCTAAATATTTACAAGACTGTGGCTCAGATGAGTCATGCTTCAATGGTGGAAAGTGCTATGACGGTAAATGTAGGTGTCGAATTTTTTTTACAGGTCGACACTGTGAAAAATTAAAGACCCAATTATGTCCATTCAATTTTTGCATGAATGGTGGAACCTGCTCCAGGATACTTAATCGAGTATTTTGTTCATGTAAACCAAATTATTCAGGAAATTACTGCGAATTTTCTAAATAAGTCAAAAATTTATTTCAATAAAAAATTCTTAATAAATTATATTTAAGTTGGTTCATTTAAAATTTAAAACTCGATTTACTCCAGGCCCATGATCCAATTGATGCCTTGGACCGATATTATAATCACCGGTTGCCAAGCAACCAAGTATCTAATCCAATCCAGAAAATTTCCGTACAGCATGTGAGGCTTTTCCCATCTAAAAAGCATAATTAAACCACTGGTTAAATTTTTTTTTGAATGCTAAACATACGGATTCTCGAAAAGCCTTTTTAAATCAACTTTTTCTTTGCAGTATGGACATGTTTGTTTTTTTCCAACTATGCACCATCCTCTGATACAAAACTCGTGAAAGCTTTTTTTAATTAAATTATTTTTTGTCTTAATTTTTCTAAAAATTAATTACATATGTCCACAAGGAAGAGAAAAAGTACTCTCTATCAATGCTTCATCATTGTTGAGTACCATGATCGGATTAGTGCAAATAGCGCATGTATTTGTTTCCAAAGACCTCTGAGGCATCCCAGTCTCTGTATAATACTAATAAATTGTTGTTTATTTCTAATTATATTAATTTAGCCAGAAAAAATTACTCCTATTTTGGCTGCCATTAGGTCGCTGCATATTTCGGCAATGTCCCGACTAAGTACTCCATAATAGACTCCATAAAACATGACCATGACTGATGCATCAAGAGCTGCCTTTATAATTCTCAAATTTCTTCTAATAGGTTTATTTTTCACAAATACTTACGGTAGGAGAAATAAAAAAGAGAAAATTGATTCCGAAAAAAGTGAGCATTAGACAAATGTAGCCTGCTATTCCGAGAATATAGGTAACTTTGTGAACTAGAAGAAACCATTTGTAAAATAGTCTTGGAGTTGATTTTTCTAGCGGTGAACGACTAGCTCTAGTAGCTATTAAACCGGTTATTGCTGAAAATATAAACCAGATTATAATAAAGCGAATATTGCCCAGTTTAAATGATATTATTTGAGGTATTGCCCACATTCCGATCATGGTCACAAACTTGAATAAACTATTTTTAATAAAAATATAAAGATTTTTTTAAAATTTTGTTTAATTTTTAAGATTTTTAATGAATAAAATGTTAACTATTTAATTCGGTGAATTTGAAGAGACTTACTTGGAAAGACTTGGAATGCTTATTTTTCCAAATTACAAGCAAAATTTGAGATACTATTAAGGAAAGCAAAAGAATGAAAACCATTTCCGCATGCATGGCCTCGTGGCCTTTGTGCTTTTCGTGCATTGCTTCATGGCGAAGACGGTGTCGTTCCTCGGGACTGAGCTTAGACAAATCATAGCTGATATTTTTTACTATAATGGTTCCTGTTTGGATATCTTCATCCATTTCTAGCTTTAATTAATAAAATATAATTTGGTGTCGTGTCGAGTTTATCTTTTATTCATAGAGTTTCATTATAAATGGATTGCTTTACTAATTTGGCTTGCAAATTATTAGAAAAGTGTTACAGAATATGATGAATAAAAAATTTTAAATTATTTTTAATTGAAAAGTAAGTTTTCGCATATACTAAAAATTTGATTTTCAAAACTAAATATTATTTAGTTCTAATCTTATTTGTGAAAAAATTCAAAATACTATAAATTAGCTCAAATTGAAAGTTCCTTCTCTCATTTTAATGTGTTTTTTCATCGTAACTTAAGATAACAAAAAAAAAATTTTTTAATATTTTATGAAAGAATAATTTCTTCACTTTTTTATCATTTAAAAGATTTAAATTTTTAAAAATAAATAAAGAGTCTTCTTATCTAGATCTTGTTAAAATTGAACCAGATAACTTTTATCTCATTTTTAAAAAGGGATTTTTAAACATAAATTTTATGTAAATCAGCAAATTTACTTATTCTAAAATTTAACAAATAAACATTAACTAAACAACAACGAAACGAATATGTATGACGATAAAACAAAAAATTTGACCATCGATTTGTTTAGATGGTTCCATTCAAGTTTAAGTTTTGTTCTAGCAACAGATAATTTAAAAGGTGTGGTCAATCTGGAAAAGTAAATTATCATTTTTGAAATTTAGTGATATGAATGAATAATTTTATATGTATTCAATTCATGATAATATCAAAATTTAATTTATTAGAAGCAAATTAAAAATTTTTGAAATCTTAAAATAAAAACTTGATTAATAATAACAATTTACGAAATTACTTGAAATAGTTTCTATTTAACTCAAGTCGAGACTTGAAATTTTGGAAAAAAAATCATTACTATTTTTTTAAATTTAAGGAATATCATTTTAATCAAATAAATTAGGAGAGTTTCCTTTTCTCTAATTGTTGAGCTACTGACGAAGCAGAATTTACATTGGAATATAAAAATAAAAGGTGAGTCAAAATAATAATGAGCTGCTTATCTTGATACTTATTAAATATTTTCATTTCAACACTTTATTAATTTAATAAATGTGATTAATATAATTATTTTAAAAAAGGGATATTTGGATGTATATTTAAAAAATATCAAATTCAATTGTTTTTTTTTATTGTAAAAAAATATAATATTTAATTTTAAGTTATATAATATTTATATTATATTTGGTACTTTTTCTATTCTTTACATTTACTAGGATCATAAATTAAGCATTAATAATAAACTCAGAAAAATTATGGAATTTTTTGTTCTATAAAAACTTAAATATTTAAAAAATTGATTAATTTCTATTAATTTTCTAGTCAGAAATTAAAAACAGTTTAGTTATGAACTCTAATTAACATGAATTTTTTAATTAAGGATATGTTTCTCATTTAATCTTTCTTTCGAGAAAATTTACAAAGAGAATTTTTACAGACAGAAAGACATGTGTCAGGTATTTTCCATTCAAGTTCAGCTAATCAACCTTTGAATCTTCTAATTTTACCAAGAGAGCTTTTTGAAGCGTTTGTTTAGATCAATCTTTTTTATATCGGCAGCCTAAGTAATTTTAGCTTGTAAGAGATATCTTCAATTTTTCGTACTTATTTCGTCTTAGGTCCTTATAATACCGTATTCCCTTGCAAATAAGTGCCCCTATCAGACCCCCTTTTTAAAAGCTGATCAAAAATGGCTTTGTTCTATCTATGTTGCTTTTTTATAAAGCATACTTAGATCTTAATAAAATATCTAATTTGAAGACAATTTTCTACCATTTAAGAGCTTTAATTCATCAATAAATACATTTTTACCTTAATTTAAAATTTTAAAAAAGTTTTTAAATATTTTTAAATAAAAATATTTTGAAGTTAGATTATTTAAGTATCATTAATCAGACAATTAAAATTAAATGAAGAAAAAAATTATAATATAAAGCAAACCTGATCAACTGTGCATATTTTAGATATTCAATAGGATTTTTAATGTTTTTATCTAAAATTAAGAAGAAATTTAGTGTCTTTTATTTGAATGTGCATATTCTCCATATCCCAAGTATAGAAACGCCTTGACTTATCTTAAATTCTCTTCCATAATCCAATCACAGCCTAATTGACAATTTTGCAGATGAAAGTTTTTGTTTAAGCTACGTTGATCGACCATTGGTACAACTAATACCGCTGCTTTATTAAATAGAATATGGTTCTTGAGCCAGATAATTGGAACTTTCTTCTCGATTGCCCATCAAATCCCAAACCATACTCTGTCGGTGAAATAGATTAGCGAATTTTTTCTGTATATTGTAGGCTCAGTTAACAAATCTTTATAGTTAAACTAAAAAAATAAATACTTAGAAGACTTGGTAAATATTCACAATCTTTGGATTCTATTCTTTAGCTCTAGTTACTCCCAAGTTATCCCAATCTGCTCCCAACTTAATTTGCATTATCAGGATTTAACCCGGACTGGCTTGTATTCAAGATCCAACCAGTCTTTTTTAGCTTGCTTTTAAGATATTTTACTAAAGGCTGAAGTTTGTCTTGATGTGCTAAAATTTGATCATCCAGATGGTCGTAAGTATACTAAGTATACCTTTTAATTAATCCTTTAATTGAGTTAAGGTTAGTTAAGTTACATTTCCTGGATATATAGGACATAATATTATCCTAAAGCGTTCTATTATTGAAATTATTATACTTGACCATGTATCCAAAAGTAGTTATAAACTTAAATTTTTGGTGGAAGATATTTTAAATCTGAGAGTCTTAAAAGCTTAAATTAAAAAAACGCTAACCTAAGGTAAGTATTACTGCAAGCACGCTTGTGAACATATGTGGTAGTTTGGTAATAGAAATCCATAAATTTACTAGACACGCAAGATAGTTCTTAATTAATTTTATGGCTATTTTTTTCTTATTTTTAAATTATTTAAATATTGATGTTTCGATAATCTACTTTGATAAACCATCTTTCTCTTTTACCATTCTGTTAATGAAATTGGCATCCTGTAAACTTATCCTTGATCCTTTAATGTGTCCTGAGCTTTGGTTTTGTCACACATGGATGACCAAATTACATTTTTTTCCCACCTTTCTTAGCTCTTGAAGTGTCCATTTAACAGTTTTTGGTTCTGAATCACCATTTGACTAATCTTACATAGTAACTGATTCTCACATAAACAGATCTTAAAAAAATAATAAGCTCGAAACAAGACCCTATGGTATTGTAAGGTTATATTGGGTTATACATTAATTAAATTAGATGATGCTTTGAAATAGAATTGAGCTTTTTTTTCAGTTTTAATTTATTAATTATTTAATTTTTATTATTAGGAGTAGTGACAAAATAATGCGACCCAAAAACAGGTTAAACTTTTGCAAGCTTTAGCAGCAAATAATTCATTTTAAATCATTTATCTAGTTTAGTTTTAAAAAATATTTTTTGTTTTAGAACTAACTATTTCATCAGGCAGGTTATTCCAAATTTTAATCTCAAGATCTATCAGAAAATGATAACGATGCATATTGCCATTGTCTCTTACCATGCAAATTGTATACATTTAATAAATAAGTTCATAACCATTAATTATTTTATAGATCTGAATTAAACCAGCCCTATTTCTTCTTACTTTGAGGTCAGTTAACTCCAACATCTCAAGTCTTTTGCCATATTCATGACTTACTAAGCGTATATGAGAAGAAAAATGTTATTCCTTGTGCCATTGCAGCTTTCTGTTCCATGGTTAGGCAATTAGATCTATTAATTTTACAGAACTTTTATTACTTTATGGTATTTTTTGGTATTTATAATTCTGTAGGCCGCAATATAAAAAAGCTTTATAAAAACTGTCTTTAATTTTTACATTAGGTTCGGGTTCTTTAAGTTCCAATTTAAAATACTAAAAAATGAATACCATAAAATGGTAAAAAAATTATATTAAGTGCTAAATTATTAATTGCTTATACAGTGGTGTTACGATAACTTTATTTTACCTAAATTTACGTGAAATAACGCAGAATTACATAAAAACTAAAATGGATAAAAAAAGATCAAATTTGATGGATATTTGTTTAAAATAAGAATTCACAATTTTTAATTGTTTCTGGTAAATTTCTTAAAAATGCTTCAAATTCTATCCATTTTAGGCGATTTTAGTTTTTACGTAATTTTGCGTTATTTCACGTAAATTTGGTAAATTGATGTAAAATACAGTTATTGTAGCACCATTGTATCTTTTATTAAAGCACTTTAAACCTTAAACCATGGGCTCCTTGTGGAGCATATGGTCATCATGAGAATTTTTCTTTTTGGATACTAATTATGAACTTAAAATATAAAGATAGGACAAAATTTTATACCATCATAAAAAATTGTCTTATATTATGATAATTACTAATCAAAATATTTAATATTATCCTATAAAATTAACAACAATTCTACAGCATATTTGAAAAGGTAAATTTTGACACACATAATTTATTCAAAATATACTCTCTTTCCAAATGATGTCAGATTTCAAAATGAACAAATTCTCCCAATTTCTTAGAAATAACCTTACTTTATATTTTGCAAGATTTAATCATTCTTTCGAAACAAATTCTAATTAAGAACTCATGCATTTTGTCTAAACATTAATAAATTATTTTAAAAATTGATTTTCTATCCATTTGATGAAATAAAAGAAAAAATTTATTTAGAGAAATAATGAGCGTGGAATCTTTGAATGTTGAAGCTGAGCCGATCAGAATAGAAAGCATAGAGACCAGCAGCACACAGTCCACGGTCGTGTCAGCAGACACCTCAGCCAGCAAGGACCAAAGCCAGGACACAGATAACTCCAAGCGAGTGGTCGACTTTTATCTTGAAACTCTGGTCCATTCTGTCTCTTGTTCCGAGTTGAATTGCCGTGTGGAAAAGTGTCGCCAGTTCAAAATGGTGGTAAGGCACTTTAATTCATGCGAAAAAGTGAACAGCCAGTGCGATGTTTGTCGCCAACTGGTAGCCCTGTGTGTCATCCATGCCAAGGCCTGTCAAGTTGACGACTGTCGCGTACCCGACTGCCATGTCATTAAACTCAAGCTGGCCTCTCTAGAGGAGCTAAAAGCCAAGACCCAAAGCATCATTGAGTATATTTGCATTAATACTGATCTACTCAATTACAAATCTGTTTGCGAGTGCCAAACTCAGACTGACCAAGACTCAAAATGGTTCAATGTGGTTGATGATGATGAAAATGAGAGAAAAAAAAGTGTTTTACTCGAAAAAATCGAGTATATTAAGTCAGTGCCCACTGTTAAGTTGTCACTTAAGGAAGAGAAAATGTTTAAATTTGAGCGCAAGTTAAGAAATCAATTGGTCAAGCAATTGATTGAATTGATTGTAGATAAGTTTTGTTTAAAGGAAAAAAATTTTTATAAAAATGTTTCTTATGCGTCACTAGTAGTCTATATAATAAAAACAGAGAGCAATTTGTACTCAAAGACAAACAATTCAGATGATTATCTTTGCCTAATGAGTGAGCTGGTGTTCAGTTTGGAGAAGCGATTGAGAAATAAGACAAGGATGTGTGCGGACTTGGAGGTTCAGGTGGATTTGAATAGAGGCAAGAATATGCTTAGTGAAGAGGACAGCCTGGTGCCACCGAGCAAAAAGCCTAAATTAGAAAATTGAAGTTTTTGGAGTCGCTTTTGTTGTTGATTTAAGTTATGATGTCGAATTTTAAAATTAAGGTAATCAAACATCCGAGTTTTAATTAAGTTTAAAGGTAATTTTAAAATTCGACCACTTTTAATTAAATAGAATGTGCTATTTTGAGTAATTGATAACATCATTTGGTTTAACTTGCCTTGTACTTATATTAAATAAAATTTATCTAAATTTATATATTTTATATGCATCTATTTGGATGCGATTTTGTTTTTTTTTATTTTTTCGGACATTAGAATGTATAAAATTTACAAGCATTTTGGTGTATTTGATTTTTTTTTCTACCAAGCATATAAACATTCATTTTAGTAAATTTTAAAACTATATATTAATAAACTTGGTATATCTATGTCAATTTTTATAATAAATTTACAAAAAAATTTATATTTTTTTATAATTTTTTAAGTAAAGGATGACTTGTCAGTGATTTAAGTAAAAATATGTCAAAAAAAGCACCTTTATAATCAGATCAAAATCATTATTGTTGTGTTGCATAGAGTTAATGAATATGAATTCATATAAAATTATTCACTCAAATCACTGAATTTCATACTTTTAAAAATGTTTGTCTTAAGTGTAGCTTACTTAAAAACCAAAAATCAAAACTTTAATAAAAATTTCCAATGATTTTATTTTACAAAAGCTTTCTAAGGTTCACGAAATTCAAAACTTTAGTGCTATCTGAATTTCACATTTTTGACTCAAAATTCGTAATCTACGCCCTCGAAAATCCCAAAAAAAAAAATTTTTACACCCAGGGTTCCAAAGATAGCAAACCCTTTAAAAAGTTGTTGTTGTTTTAGACTCAAAATCTCAAAGATAAAACTTAAAAATACTAAAAAAGTATATATATTCAGAAAGAGCATAAAATTTTCTACATGCTGATGTAATTTAGAAAAAAAAAAAGGGTGTGGCGGTTTATGTGGGCTAAAAAAAGGTGTTTTTTCTTGTTTAAATCGCATCTCCTCCGATGGATCAATTATGAACCGATTTTTTTTTTTTTTTGTAAATCTAGACAAAATTCTGAACAAATCTATGGTTTTAATTTTTTATTTTTTTGCTTTATTTTTCTTAAAAAATCTCATTAAATCATAAAATTTTTAACAAATTTTTCAAACTTGAATTCTTTTGATATTTTTTTTCTAAATTTTAATAAAATTGTATCTTAGTATAAAAAAATTTCGTGAAAAATGTCTAAAAACTTACCACTTTTAATTAAATAGAATTCTGATATATTTCTTTTATATTCTTATGTAAACTCTGACATTAAGAATAGACTTGCTAAAGCAAAGAGTGTCTTTGCTAGACTCCGACCAGCATGGAAATCAAAAAGCTTCAGCAAGGAAACAAAAATTAAACTATACAACAGTGTAGTTAAAACAACATTGATGTACGGAAGTGAATGTTGGGGGATGAGTGAATCTGACAGAAAAAGCCTTAACATCTTCCACACTGGAAGCCTGCGGAGGATTCTCGGGATACACTGGCCTGAGACACTGTCGAATGCCGACCTATTCAGAATGACAAAATCAGAGCCATTAAGTCAATGCATCAAGAACAAAAGGCTTCGATGGCTCGTGCATGTACTTAGAATGAAAGATACACGGATACCAAAAAGGGCCCTTCAATGGACACCTCAAGGCGACATAAGGTAGGATGACCAGCAGTAACATGGAGGTCAACAATTACGAAAGAGTTAACTTAAATGGGAATGACATTGAGAGAAGCAAGGGTAAAGGCAAAAGAACGACTTGAGTGGAAATAAAAAGTAATACCCTATGCTCCACAAGGAGTGAATAAGGAGAAAAAAAATGTAAACTCTGCCCCCTCAAGAAGTTCAATTAGAGAAAAGATTTGATTAAAATAATATTACTTGAATTAAAAAAAATAATAATAAGCTTTTATTAAATTTTTATTCCAAAATGTCAAATCTCGACTTGAGTTAAATAGAAATTATTTCAAGTTATTTCGTAAATAGTTATCATTAATCAGGTTTCTATTGTACTAGACTAAATAAATTTCAAAATTGATAATTTACTTTTCCAGATTGACCATACTTTTTAAATTGGCAAAACTAAGATGCTGCCAGAAATAAGCCTAAATGAATCCATCTTTGGCAACTGGTTCACAAATCGATGCTAGGTCAAATTTTTTGTTTTATCAACATTCATATTCTTATCCATATTCAATATTAATTTGCTTTAGAGCATAAAATTTAAGTTTAAAAATTCACTTTTATTAATGAAATCAATGTTATCTATTTCAAATTTAACTTGATTACTTAGACTTAATTACTGTTCTAATATTGCGATTAAAGCTTGTTGCTTTTTAATTATAAATTTTGAATTTTTGCTAATACTGAGGTTATTTTCTAAAATGGAAAAATAATGAAAATAAATATGCTTGTGATATTAATATGAAAATAAAGTTCACTTTTTTCAATTCAAAAACAATTCCAATTCACTAGAATCTATGACCAATTTAAAATCTTTACTCATGCTTTTGAATTTTGACCATCTTGGTTTTGCCAATATCAATATAATCTTACATTTTTACATTTTTTTGAAATAATTTGTTGACTTTTTACTCTGTATTGCAATTTGTCTTTGTGATAAATGCACCTTAGTAAAAGTAGATAAACATTAGTGATAGATGGTCAACTTATTAGTGATAGATTATATTCAAGCTTTTAAGCTGTTATGATTTAAGAAATATTTTTTATATGTTCTCTAAAAGCATAAATTGTTTTCTTTCCTAAATATTACTAAATTTTTATTTTAAAAGATATTCTATTTTTCATTTTTAATTTAATTTTATCTGATTAAGTTTGACGACTTTTTCCTATTATATTTTTTGATGTTAGACCGAACATAGATTTCATTTTTAGACAATATCGTCGTCTTTAAAACAAACTCTTAAATTTTCCAGAATTTTTTCAATCAGGTCAAAAATTTTCTAAATCTTTGAAGATGCTTTTAATTTTTGAAATTTGGACAAAATAGCTCAACGTGACTCATCTAACATGGTACAAATATATGACGAAATTCTAAAAGATGTTTAGAATTGGAAAAAGATGAATTTGTCAAAACATTTTTTGTATTTTTGTATATCGATAATTTTTTCAGCAGTTTCCAATTGCACTTTGGAAAAAAAATTGTTGAATAAGGCACAGAAGAAGCCATATATACGATCTGTTTATGATGCCTATTATGATCCATATTATGGATCATATGAGTCTACTTATCGCCAGCCATACCAATCACATGAAAATATTTATAGGTATGAAAACTATCATCCAGGTGAATATGCTTATAGTGGTAAAAGATATGGCTACAGAACATCTGGATACGACTTCAAGCCACGAGAATACAAATACCGAAAATCAAAGTATGGATACGAACTAGTACAATAAAATTAATACCAATTCAGCTCATTTTATAAACTTTTATTCTAAAATATTAAAAATATCCCTTAAATTAAAAATAAACGAATGACAAAAATAATTTTTTTTTTACATTAAATTTTAATTTTTATTTTGAAATTGCGGAAAACATTTTGCTATAAAGAGCTTTTTCTTTTTCATGGGCTTCTTTGACTTTTTGTTTGCTCAAAGCGACAAAATGATTTGCTTCTTTGTTATCTGGATTTACTTCCAAAACTTTACCAAAATAATTAATAGCTTCTCCAAACTCGGACAGACCGAAATATGCTTGGGCCATTCTAAACAATCCCTTTTCATTCTTGGCATCATGTTCTAGAGCTTTTTGGCAAGCTTCAACAGCTTGGCGATAGTTTTTCAACTTCAAGTGGCAAGCAGCTACGTTCAAATTAGCAGCAAGCTGAAGCTTGACAGAACAAGACTTGTCCTCATCTAAGTCATATACCTCATTTTGCAGAAAATCAACTATCTTGGTATATTTTTTTAAAGCTGATTCATATTTTCCTAGCTTGATATGAAAGATTAAAAAAATTCAATAAAAAAAAAAATCCTACTTTAAAAAGTTCAGTTCCTTTATTTTTCAACAACTCGGATTGTTCTAATTTTTCCTTTCCATTTAATTGCCAGCTTTCTTTGGCTTTTTCAAAACTTTTCAAACGAACTTCATATACCACATCACTGTTTTCTCCAATTCCGAATTCCTTAAAGCCTTTTGATCCCCATGCCTGATTGGATTTAATAAATAGCCTTGAATGCTCATCATTTTTGAATTTGGTCAAAGCATGCTCAACTCCTGGGATGATATTCGAGTTAGATCCTTCGCCAATTTCAAATTCTAAATTTTCTCGTTGGTCAAAAACTCGTCCAGCCGAGTCCATACCTTTCAAATCGATGACCACTCGAGCACCATCGTTTGGCGAAGAGTAACCAGTTCCGGCATTTATTTTTCTTCTGATAATGGATTTATCCTTATTTTCGCTTAAGTCTTCGCCATGGAACTCAAAGAGCTCTATTTCGAAAATAAGTGTGGCATCTTCTGGAATTGTTGGCGGAGATCCGGATTTTCCATAAGCATATTCCGATCGGATAGTAAATTTTGCCAATTCACCTTTTTTCATTGTCGGAACGCCCATGTCCCAACCCTTGATTACACTTCCTCTGCCCACTTCGAAGCTAAATTTTTCGCCTCTGTCACGGCTGGAATCAAATTTAGTGCCATCAAGAAGCGTGCCAGTATAATGAACAAAAACGGTATCGCCAATCATTGGCACATCATCACCATTGCCTTCCCTTAGCAACTCTTTTAACACACCACCATCTTTATTTGGTGTAATGTCAATTGCTTTGGCTTCTTCAGCAGTCATTTTTTTGGTTAATTACAAAAGTTTTAATTCAAATATTTTTCAAATTTTAGTATTAAGTTTTTTTTTTTGTTGATAATATAATATATAAAGAATTTATATTAACTAAATGAGAAATTTCTAGAAAGAGCTATTTGATTTATTTAGAATCACTTCTCGAAATTTCTCGTAAATGTCTTGAATATTGAATCTTGGTTTAAAAAGCTTAATTATATAAAATATTTGCTTTATTTTCTTAACAAAAAATAGATCATTTTAATTTAAATTTAAATTAAGCTTTGGAAAAAACAAAATAAAATTCTTAAAATGACCAAATTTTTTTTGCAATCTGATAATTAAAATCAATAAATATTAAAATTAATATACCTATTTTGATGGAATAGAAATTAAAAAGATAAGTTAACTTAAGAAGTGTCAAATTAGGTCATAATTTTAGATCCATAATATTTTTGCACCACAAAAAGAGTAAAATTTTCCACAAATTAATATAATTTATCCACTGAATTATATAAAATCGACACTTTTTTTAACTTTCGTAACTAATATATTTTATTCATAATTAATTTAGTATATCATAAGTAATCTGATTTAAAAACAACTAATTAACGAAAAAACAAATCTAATAAAAAAAGAAATATTCTGATATACATACAACTAGTAAAGTAAAAAATAAAAATAATAAATTTTTGTTACATCTTTTAGGATAATAAAAGGGTATTCAATCAAAACATGTTTTGCAATGATAAACAGTAATGATCAAAATGGAAAAACTCTTCTTAACCTACTAATAAAGGCATTCTGAAAAAAAAAAAAAAAGAATTAAAATTTACTTGTAAGATTAAATGAATAATTAATTAATTGAAAGATTTAAATATTTTAAATTTTTTATATTTTTATGTTTATTATGAAAAAAATTGTAAATTAATTAGTATGTACAAATTATAAATTATTCTTTTAATTGAAACTTAATTAACAAAATCATTTCATTTAATTCTTTTTTTATTTACAAATTTGTATCATTATTTTCTGTCTTACATTTTACTTTTTGCACTTTTCATTTTTTAATTTTAATACATCGCCAGAATTGGCGCAAAATGAAAATAAATAATAAAAGGGTATTGTGAATTTCAAAAACAAACAGAAAAAATATTTTTCCTATTTTGATAAATTAAAATTTACTAAATTAAAATGTATCTAAAAAAATACTGCATCATACTTTGTTGCATCTTTTTTACCAAAAATAGAAACTTTTTTTCTTTTTATTAAATAAACGAAATCATTAATCAATTTAAGTCTTATTAAAGCTTTACTTTTGTCTTTTCTCTACATCAGAAAATTTTTTTTTACTGAACAAACAATTTATTTTTAATCAAAGTTTCATCGCTTATATTTAGTACATTAGCATTTGAAATAAATTTTAAAATATCAAATAGAATATGATATAATAAATAGAATAAATAAAAATAAGAAAATAAAAAAAAGATTGATTGAAAAAGAAAGTGGCAGATCATTCATTTGAATTGCTGTTCCATTTTTAATTATATTAGTTGAGACTTTCATTATTTTTTGGTAAAATTCATTAATGAAGAGAATATATGAAGATTTAATTGATTACTAAATGATTTTGATGCTGACAATTATTAATAGTTAATCAATAATTTATTAATAATTGGAATTTTATTAAATTCGAGATAATAATTAATAAAAAGTTGACATATTATTTATTTAATCTTATTAAATTAGTTACTTATTTACGTATTATTTAGTTAATTTTTATTGTTATACTGATTTTTTTACTATTTTTGTGGTAAGGTTTCCTGACGTCCATAATTTTATAATTTAAAAAGCTGAATAACAAAATGGTAGGATTTTTTATTGAATACGATCAAACCTAGAATCAAATTTGAAGGAAGGTTTAAACTTTTAAAGAGTTCGAAATTTTAGGTTTTCCTATCCAACCAATTCAAGAAAAATTACAGATTAAATTGCTTTATATTCTTTAAACTTTCAGATTTTATGATATTTATTTTAAAAAAATTAATACAATATTATCTTCAAGACATACTGTCCCAACAATTGTCTCAATTCATTTGAATATCTTTATACTGTTGTGTAAGCTTAGAGTTCATAGATTATTCATAATAATAAAAAAGATATTATTCTCACGTTTATTTCTCATTTTATAATGGATTCTAAATTCCTTTCTATATATATATATATATATATATATAAATTTAAAAAATTTAGATTATATGTTATATTCTGAAAATGTCAGAAAAACTAGCCGTTGAGAAAATTTACCAAAAAAAGACCCAACTTGAACACATTCTTCTAAGACCAGACACTTATATTGGAAGTGTCGAGCGTCTTGAGCAAGAAATGTGGATATGGGACTTTGAGCAGGAAAAAATGATAAAAAAAAACATAAAATATGTGCCAGGCTTGTTCAAAATATTTGATGAAATCATAGGTAAAATGAGCTTAAATGATAATTGTAATAATTGTAATAAATATCAATATTTTTAGTCAATGCAGCTGATAACAAGATTAGGGACAGCAGCATGACTGTGATCAAGGTTAACATAGACAAGGCTCAGAATATGATCAAGGTGTACAATAATGGCAAAGGCATTCCAATTGTTGAACACAAACACGAAAAAGTGTTTGTGCCGAGCTTAATTTTTGGTCATTTGCTGACTTCAAGCAACTACAATGATGCAGAAAAAAAAGTCACCGGTGGCCGTAATGGCTTTGGTGCAAAACTCTGTAACATTTTTAGTACAAAGTTTATTGTCGAAACTTCGTGTAAAGAGAGTAAAAAATACTTCAAACAAACTTGGCAATCAAACATGAGCAAAACTGCTGAGCCAACCATAAAACCGAACAAAGACCAGGATTTTACATGTGTCACTTTTTACCCGGATTTGTCCAAATTCGGCATGGAGAGTCTAGAAGAGGACACCATAGCTCTTTTGGCCAGACGAGCCTATGACGTAGCAGCATCTACTCGTGGAGTCAAAGTCTATCTCAATGATAAAAAACTGCCTATCAACAAGTTTGAAGATTACTGCAAATTATATGTTTCCAATAACACCAATGAGTCCGATATTCTGGGCTCGAATAGCCAGGCAAAAATTTTGTATGACAACCCAAATCCAAGATGGGAAGTTGCCATTTCTTTTTCAGATATTGGCTTTCAACAGGTTAGCTTTGTGAATAGCATAGCAACTACTAAAGGTGGTCGTCATGTGGATTACATTGGCGACCAGATTGTCAAATATCTCAGTGAAGTGGTAAATAAAAAAAGTGGTAAAAACAGCACTCATGTCAAGCCATTCCAAATAAAAAACCATATATGGCTATTTGTGAACTGTTTGATTGAAAATCCGGTCTTTGAGTCTCAGACCAAAGAATGCATGTCTTTGCAGATTAAAAACTTTGGCTCCAAATGCCAACTTTCTGAAGAGTTTTTGAAAAAAATTGCCTCTAAATCAGGCATTGTAGATCGAGTGTTGAATTGGTTAGCTTTTAAAGAAAAGACAGACTTGGAAAAAACAGGTTCCAAATCAAAACAGAGCAAAGTAAGAGGAATAGCTAAGTTGGACGATGCCAACAATGCTGGAACTAGGGATTCTTTGAATTGTACTTTGATTCTGACTGAAGGAGATTCGGCTAAGACTTTGGCTGTTGCCGGATTGGGTGTACTAGGCCGTGATAGATATGGTGTTTTTCCACTTAGGGGTAAAATGTTAAATGTTCGCGAAGCCACTGCCAAACAAATTCTTGAAAACAATGAAATAACCAGCATATGTAAGATAATAGGGTTAAATTTTAAAGAAAAATACGAGTCAAAGGACTCGCTTAAAAGTCTTAGATATGGAAAAATAATGATAATGACAGATCAAGATTTTGATGGTTCACACATCAAAGGGCTGATAATAAACTTTATTCATCATCAATGGCCTAACTTGTTAAAGCACGGATTTGTTGAGGAATTCATTACACCGATTATTAAGGTGTTCAAAAACAGTGTTGAAAAGGCTTTTTATTCCATGCCCGAATTTGAAGAATGGCAGCAATCGACAACTGATTGGAACACTTGGAAAATAAAGTACTACAAAGGTTTGGGTACATCGACATCCAAAGAGGCCAAAGAGTATTTTTCTGACATGAATCGGCATTGCATTAAATTTGAGTATACTGGCACAAGAGATGATTTGGCCATTCAGTTGGCATTTAACAAAAAGTTAGTTGAAGAACGCAAAGATTGGTTGACCAGATTTATGGAAAGTAGAAATTCAGAAGGAAACAGCTATCTTTATCAAAAGGACACAAAAAAAATAAACTATTCACAATTTATAAATAAAGAGTTGGTTTTGTTTAGTAATTTGGATAATGAGCGTTCAATACCAAGTCTTGTGGACGGGTTCAAACCTGGTCAACGAAAAGTCCTCTTCGCTTGTTTTAAGCGAAATCTGCAAAAAGAAATTAAGGTGGCTCAGCTGGCAGGCTCAGTTGCAGAGCTTAGCGCTTATCATCATGGTGAACAATCTCTTATGGGAACCATAATTAATCTGGCACAAAATTTTGTCGGAAGCAATAACATAAATTTACTTTTACCAATAGGTCAGTTCGGCACCCGGCTCCATGGTGGCAAGGATGCGGCAAGTCCGCGTTACATATTCACAAATTTGTCACCTCTAACCAGACTATTATTCAACCCAAAAGATGATCCTTTGTTGAATTACTTGAATGACGATGGTCAAACTGTAGAGCCAGAGTACTATTGTCCAATTTTACCTATGGTACTAGTAAACGGAGCCGAAGGAATAGGCACAGGATGGGCTGTTAAAATTCCCAATTTTAATCCAAGGGAAATAATTGAAAACTTGGTCAGATTAATAAAAGACCAGGACCTAAAATCCATGAAGCCTTTTTATAAAAATTTTAGGGGTGATATTGACAGATTGGATGATTCTCATTTTTTAGTTAATGGTGAAATAGCCCTTATTTTTGATGATAATGATACAAAAAATGATTATACTGTTGAAATAAGTGAGCTGCCAGTTGGAACTTGGACCCAGGTTTACAAGGAATCTGTCCTAGAGAACTATCTGCACGGTTCTGATGCAAAAAGTGAGGGAGTCAAAGCGGGACCTTCTACTCCTCTCATTAATGACTACAAGGAATATCACACGGACTCAACTGTCCGCTTTTTGGTAAAAATGAGCACTAAGCAATACCAAAATGCGCTCGATCAGGGTGGACTACATAAATTTTTCAAAATTCAAAAATCAATCGCTCTGACCAATATGGTTTTGTTTGATTCTAAAGGATGTTTAAAGAGATATGAATCTCCGTTGGAGATAATCAAGGAGTTTTATGATGTAAGGCTAGGTTTTTATGTGAAGCGAAAAGAGTACTTGGAAGCCATGCTGGGAGCTGAGAGTGCCAAGTTAAACAACATTGCCAGATTTATAGTCGAAAAGATTGAGGGAAAGATAAAGGTCGAAAATTTAAAAAAGAAAGATTTGATTAAAATGCTGGCTAGCAAGGGCTTTGAGTCGGACCCGGTCAAAAAATGGAAAGAAAAGATCCTAAAGGAAAAAGGAATTACTGGTGAAGTTGAATTGGAATCTGATTTTTCAGATGGTGGTCATGACTTTAATTATTTGCTCTCGATGCCCATTTGGAACTTGACTTTGGAAAAAAAGGAAGATATTATCAAGCAACAAAAGACTAAATTGGCCGAGCTTAAAGAAATCCAGTCCAAAAGTGCCAAAGACTTGTGGCTCGAGGATTTGGAACAATTTAAAACTGCATTGAAGAACTTTGAGGACAAAGAGAGAGAAGAAAACGAGGCATCCATAAAGAAAAATATCAAAATTCAGAAAAATGCTAAGAATTTACGCCACGAATACATGCCTGACCAGAATGGAGAAAGGGTAGTGGCCAAGCCTGATGCTCAGCTGATTGCCAAAACTGAAAAAGATGCTCAGCTTAAAACGCTTACCAAAGCGAAAAAGGAAGAGAATAAAACCATATCTTTGGTCGATGTGATTACCGCTGAGGGCAAATTGGACGAAGAAAAGCTCAAGTTTATTGAGGAATTTTCAAACAATTTAATCAATCCAAATAAATCCAAAGCCGCCAAAGCTGTAAAGACACCTAAAAAGGTTGTAGAAAAAAAACCTAATGAGAGTGATAAAAACGATGATAAAAAAGAGGAAAAAATTGACTCAAAAGTAAAGAATTCGGCAACTAAAAAAAGAGAAAAGATTGTCATTAACACCGACGAAGAGGAGAGCTTTGATGAAGAAATTTTGGAAAAAAGTGCTTCGGGTGAAAAAAGAAGCTCTAATCGAGCCAAAAAAAATATCACATATAAATTCAGCGAAGAGTCCGATGAAGACAATGATGAAGATATAAAAATGGATCATAGTTTTACAAAAGCACAAAGCTCAGATGACCAAATGGAAGCTGATTTGGTGAATCAAAATCAAAGTATGGATCAAGTGGATAAAGATGAAAGTGATCCTAAAGATTCGAGTGATGCCAAAAATGATTCAGATGATGGTAAATCAGCAAAATTGGTAAACAAAAAAGCTAATAGAGGGTCAAAAAAAAAAGATCCCAAGGAAAATGAGGCCAAAAAAAAGCCAAGTCCTAGGAAAAAGAAGGATACAAGCCAAGCTGTTAAAAATAAAAACACCAAAAAGAAAATTTCAAGTGAAGAAGAGGAGTCTGATGATGAAGATTCCGATTTTGAGTGTAAAAAAAAATCAAAAAAATCTACTAGTAATAAAAATTCAAGTGGAATAAAACCTACTTCAAAACGCAAGAAGATTGACTCTGATGAAGAAACCGAAAAACCCAAGAAGACAAGAAATAAAAGACCAAAGAGTAAATTGAATGATAGTGAGGATGAATTGAATAAATTGGACTAAATTTTTTAAAAGATAAATTTTTGCTGTAAAATTATTTTGTAAAATAATTTCTTTAATTTTTTTAAAAATTTTTTAATAAAATTGAATTGTTCTAAAATAATATCTTTCTTACTATCATTTGTAATAAAACAAATATTTTGAATTATTATTTAAGTCTTTTAATGGTAATGTTATTAAAATAAAATGTATATATTACGTAAATAAAGTTTTAAGATTAAGATTTTATTAAATTATACTTTCAAATTTAATAAAATAAAAAAATATTTTATATAGAAAAACCACTATATAAACTTTTAATTTCAAAAACAAAAGGAGATTAATTTGGAAAAGATTGACTTTTTTGAAACCATAAAAATCGGCATGTAATTATTAGTTATGTTATTAATATTGAAATAAAAAACAAAATTACTAAACTAAGGAACGAATGAATTTTTTTATTTCTAATATAATAAAAAAGGTACATGAATAAAAAAATTAATACAATTTATATCAAATTAGAGCAAAAATGATTAAATATCGACAAAAATAATATTCACTTTTTTACTTTCTTTTTTGTTTGTTTGATCCAACTGGTCTACCGCGTTTTTTTTAACTGCGGTCTCTTCAAGACGAATTTTTTTTGATATTGGCTCTTGTACAGGCGGATCATCCGAGTCTGATTCTTCATATTCGCTGATTTTTTCTTTATAATTTTATTCCAAATTTGCAAGTGTATAGTTAAGATTCGTTTACTTTTGGCTTTGGATGCTAAATAGAATTGGTTTTTTGAATTCTACCAGGTTCTGAATGCTTAACTTTTTCTGTAATACCATAAATGAAGATTTCAGTAAAGTCTAGATGGTCGCTGGCATATATAGTAAGCCCTGTATTCTTTTCTTTGGAAGTTGCCAATTTGCTGATACCACAAAAATTATTTAATAGGCTAGTTTTTCAGAAATATCAGTAAAAGAATATGCCAAACAATTTTATTTTGACTAAACCTTTTTTCGGCTAACATAAAATACTGAATTTGGTGACAAATTTAATTTCATTTTTTGAATAAAAAAAGTTGATTTTACTAAATTCTTATAAGAGCCAATTCAGGCCAGTTTTCAACCCAATTATGTTCTCAACAATTTTAGCATTTAAAGTTTCAGTGATTTCAGTCAAAAACCGCATTAAGTCAACAATTAAAAAAATTAAAATTTTTAATTTTTAAATCAAAACCACCTACAAGGCAAGATTCGCAAGCAAAGTTCTATTCCTCACTTTTGACCAATGTGACACTCTTTTCTAATTGGAGTTTTTGAGCTGTGTGAAATTGTTTCGACAAAAGATGGCGGGTGAGGATAAGAACAATTTCAAGAAAACATAAGGGCTCAATTCATCAAATAAAAAAGCCATAAATTCTCAATCTAGCTACGAGTTTAGACCACTGCAGCCGCCAAGGCTATACTATTACGGGGTGATTGGTTCAGATAATTCAGATTCAGCGATAATTGGACCAAAAAACCCTTGACCCAAAAGGCTCAAGACCAGTGTTTGCAAGAGATTTATTAAAGTTTCTTTGTACTTATTTTTAATTTCAAAGTTTTTTTTTGTTCATGAGACTTAGATCTAATAAATAATGATAATGATAATAATAATTTGACAATTTTGTTTGAGTAAGAGATCAACTAAGGTTGGTTTTCTTTACATAAGTTTTGTATTTGTTTCTTTCTAAAAATAAAGTAACATTATTAGTGGTAATGTCGAGCCAAAGTTTAAAAGTAAATGAAGACGCTCATATAATCCAAAGATATTAAATTTTAAAGCTTTCAATTTAAATATTCTTTTCTATCGAAATAAAAGTATTCAAATAAATTTAGTTTGGTTTTTCTTTTTGAGCAAAATTGGATTTGCTATTGTGGTAAATACACCACAATGATCAATATTTTTAAAAATATTTCGATTGAAGAAATATAAAAAATCCAAAAACAGAATTACAGTTTAGGAAAATTGATTATATGTCATCTTATATGAAATTTGTAATAAAGCTATAAACAACAAAAGACCATACTTTTCAAGCATAAAAAGAGAAATTTTTATTAAATGGTAATAAAGAAGGTTACAAAGTGGTTGCATCGTGGTCATGTATAAGATATATATGATAATTACCAAAAAAATAAACATGTATTTCCTGAAAAAGATAAAAATTACTACTACAGATAATTGTTGATAAGTTGAAAAAAAAATCATAACACACCAAATAACCAAAATTCTAATCAAATAAATCATAGGAAATGAAAAGGATCTTATTAGGACTACTAATATGCATTATATTTGACAATTTATCTAATTTTTTAACTCAATAAAGAATTTATATAAAATTTTACAAATTTTTTATTATTTTTTTAGTTTGTTATTTGTGTAATTTTTACGTAATATGACCTGTTTAAAAAAAAAGAGAAACAAAACAAATAAAACTTAAATTTGGTTGAAAATAGGCTGAGCAGCGCCTTTAGCCATGGTGATCTTTGCCACATCATTCAGACTTGATATTTTATTGTCTTTTTTCCACTTCATTCTTCGATTTTGAAACCAAATTTTTATCTGTCTCTCAGTTAGACAAAGTGAGTGAGCTATTTCGATTCTTCTTCGCCTGGTCAAATACCTATACAAAAATTGAATTTAAAAAAGTAATAATTCACAATAATAAAAGTTCGCGATCATTTTTCAACAATAATGGACAGTTAAAAAAATATAAAAAAAAATTTTTTATCAAATAATTAATCAAAATTTTCACTCTTAGGATTTCTTTTCCTTTTCTATTTTATTCTGCAAAAATTTTTAAACTGACTTAACATAAGACTTGATAATGGCAAGCATTGTTTTTTTCAAATAATAAAAAGTTTCTTAATAAATTTTTAATGAAAAAAAATTTTAATAGTTAAACTCTTGAAAATGATTGTTAATATTTGATCATAAACATCAGTCAATTAGCCTAATTTACTTGTTGAAATGGAATTCTTTTTCCAGTTCCAAAGTTTGGTACCTCGAGTACGAAGTTCTAGTCCGTTTGCTATCATAAATATCGGTCTCTAGGATATAAAAAATTTAATGTATTTCCACAATGGCTTGCTAGCTCATACCATAATCGCTGCATCCATGGTTTTTTTTCATCCAGGGGTAAACTTTTACATCATTTGCATCCAAGTGTTCAGATTTCTTAGCATTTTCATCCGAATTGGTGCTTACGTTCAATCTCAACGGCTCGACCACATCACAGCCCATAAAGGAACCAGTCGAGTCCCGGTAACCATCATCTATTTCAAGCTCCTGATACTGACTGATCAAATATTGTGCGTCGTTTGACATGTATGGACTGGCAAAAGTTGAAAAAGCAATCTGGGAATAATTGTCATTAAAACATCCATTCGTAGCATTTTGATTGAGTAGACCTGGTTTTTTAAAATTATGAATCGCATTAGTTGATAAATTAAAATTGCTTGTATGATAGGAGAGATTGTTCTGGTAATCAGTCATTTTGCCAAGCGAGCATTAAAGTATGCAAAAAAGTCCAAGATTTATTGCGCAGAGCCAATTTTTCAAAATACAAAATTAAAAGTTATTTATTAAGAAACTAGTTTTTGGTCGTT
The DNA here is from genome assembly GCA_016802295.1 of Brachionus rotundiformis. NCBI lineage: Eukaryota > Metazoa > Rotifera > Eurotatoria > Ploima > Brachionidae > Brachionus > Brachionus rotundiformis. Next base: position 3,812,577 of record JAESIW010000200.1, read on the forward strand.
GGAAATTCAATTTATTAGACAAAAGTGAACTGTGATTTATTGCTGGCAAGTTTTGCATACAATCTTGACGATAAGGCTATATCTTAATTAATGTCGTGTGTGAGACTCAAACAATGAGATAGGTTTTAATTGGATTTTTGATGCTGAGTTAAAATTTTTAATTTTATCATTAGACCAATAGCTTTAGATTTATTCTCATAAGGAACATTTTTTATAAATATTTATTCGACAAAAATATATAAAGATATAATTATTTTTTGATTATTTATTTGTGTCGATGGTTTTACGGTGAAAAAGAAAAATTGTCGTATTGCGTGATAAGCTAATTGGAATTTTATATGTTCGGAAAAGAAGCGCCAAAGTTCAAAATGGAAAGCAAGCGTTAGTTGGCATTTATTTTTGTTAAATGAGGCACGCAGTGTCCATGGCCAAAAGTTCCGATTGGAAAAACAAATCTCCAATTTTGGCTTAAGGGAACTTTTTTTTCGTACATAATTGTAGATAAATTGAATAACCTTAAAAATAAAGAATAGGTTGGAAAATATCCTCTTTGGTAAAATCTAGTCAGTAATTTAGCCTTAACAAAGTAAAACCTTGGTCTTCAGTTGCTTTAATAAAGTTAATAAATATATATTTAATTTAGATAAAAAATAAAAGTAAAAAAAAAATTTTATTTGAACAAAAAGACCAAAAAGTATGTCTCTTCTTTAAATATAAATTTTAATCGATCCGGTTGTAAGCTTTTCCTTTAATATAATGAGAGGTGCATGTAAGGCAGACCAGCATGTGAGACCAGGAAAAGATCCAGCTGTTGCGTTTGTAAATGAGAAAACAAATCCTTCTCTAGAGAATCACAAATCTTTAGAGAAGGTGCTCCAATTTGGCAACACCATTTCTATTTTACCTAATTGTACTTATTTTGTTCACTTGATAAGTTTTTGTTTTGATATGATCCAAGATTTTGCTAAGTTTATCTTAAAATAACCATTGTCCAAAATACATTTCAGTATTTATTTTGATTTATATGTTTTTTTTAGAAATAAATAAAACTATTTATTTAGTTCTTTATTATTAAATTGTTTATGAATCTAATCAACCGTCTCTTTTAATGAGGATTTTGAGATGTGTGACAAATTTTTGGCTCATTGATCTAATGGTAATAACCTTGGTAAAGAATTTAAGATTTTTATCTTTATTTTTCAAAATTTTTTCATGAGATAAAGAATATAAAAATTTGATGCCATTATTCAGTAATTTTGGATAAAGATTTTCTCACTCTCTTTGGTGTCTTTGGCTCGATCAAATATTTTCTTAGCTTATTAGCTAGATATTACTTTTTTCAAATAAATCGATCAATTTTTTAAATGATAAAAATCTACTTTTTATTTTTTTAATCTTTTTTTTATAATATTTAAAGAGTTTTTTACTTAAACGTTAAGTTTCTACCAAATATTTAGCTCTAACTCTTTCCATCTTTACTTTAAATTAAAAACATCTCCAATAAACATCCTTATCGCATTACCTTTAGTTTTTTTTTTATTTCTATACCCTTCCTAATCTAATTAATTAGATTTGTTTAAATAATCGATTTTTTATTTCTAAATTTTATTTTAAATTTTAAGATCGAAAAAGGATATTCTAATTAAAAAAAAAATTTATTTGATTGTTTTATTTAAATAGATAAGATACATTTTTGATCAAATCATCTTTCTTATCTCACACATTTAATTAAATTAAAAAGCATTGTTTCCACAGCATAATTTTTTCGCATGCTGCAGTATTTTTTTGAACACTTTGGTGTATATTTTCTACTTTGCTGATATCTTTTAAAAATGGAATTGTAAATTTAAGAACAAAAAATGACATAAAGGTAAATAAACTTTTTTTAATTTAAAAAATTGATTTGAATTTAATATATGAAAATTTGACAATCACTAATTCTTTTTTATGAAAAAATTAGGACTAAGGTTTTTCCTTTATATCGGAAAAAATAAACAAAATTAAAAATATAAATATTGAAAATCTTGGTCATGTTATAAAATTTGTAAATGAGGTTAGGAGCAGTTATGGTCTTTAGAAATTGAAATCATCAGAAATGAATTCTATCCAATAATGAGAATATTTGATTAAAAATTATTAGATAATTAGATAGTGAAGGACAAGAGGTTTTAACAAATCAAAAATATATTGTCTAATCCTGGCAAGAATTCATGTTAGGAAAAGACTTAGAATTTTAATATCAAAAAATTATATTGCAAAAAATCAACAGCTCTTTACAGCCCGGCTTTTGCAGAGTTGTGTCTTTGGTCAGTGGAACGTTCATCATAAACAGCGCCACTCATCTAAGCACTTAATGACCACGACCTCGGCAACTATTCGGACCTGTTTGGAACCGCAAACCAAGGGGCTCCTCCTCTCACTTGAGAAAAAGCCTTAACTTAAGGCTTCCAAAGTTGCGACTACCTCCCGAATAGAGGTTCAGCAATATAGCAGATTCCCGCTACTTCCGGATTCAGTACTGGATGATGGCCTAAGTCAGCAGCACCCTGATAGGCCAAGACTTGAACAAAGACCCTTAGGTGTATGTACCTCCATACAGTTATAGCTAGAAATTTACAAAATGAAATAATTTAAATGACCAAAATGACATCCTATTTTTCCCATTTGGTAAAACTATTAATGATTAACTAATTTAGTTGATTTTAATTATAATTATATTTTAAATTTTTAAAATAACTTTTAAAATTTGACCAGCTAATATCTCAAAAAATGATAGTTTTATTTCTAAAATTCAAAATTTTTTTAAAGATTATGCTTATAAGAATTATATGATTTTAAGAATAACTTTTAGCTTGTTTGATTCAAAAAATAAAAAATACATTCTTATTAATAGTTTTTTTTAACAATTGATTTCAACTCTGAGATGAGTCTTTATTTATTAAATGTATACTTTCTTTAAAATAAAAGACATCCTTATATTTTGTTGATGCTGGATCCAATTATTACTTAAGCTAGACCTTTCTTTTTAAAGTACTTAAGATAAAGGAGCAAGCTTTTGATAAAGCATAATTGATAAATTAACTTGAAGGTGTTTTTGTTATTCTTGAATTTAGAAGATTGTTTATTTTAGATAGGAATTAATCTTTTTAGGAAAAATTATCTAAAATTTGCTTTTAATTAATAAATAAGATAAAAATATTTTCCTTTAATTTTTCAATTTTTTAGATTTTTTTATTATTGTAACTTTAATGCATTTATTTTTTATTGTCCAAAAATTAACTTTTAAAACCTTCTTTCCTAGCATTTATTTGTAATGAAAAAAATATATTAATCTAAAAAATTATTAATTTTTTTTGGCCGTACTGGCTGTGATATCAACTCAACATTTTAGAATAAAAATAGATTTTTAGTTGGCATAAAGTCAAACATTGGAAAATTTAAGCTTAGCTACATTAAATTACCAAAATTAGATTAAAATTCAGTTTACCAATTAATAAAATTATTTATGACACTCTTTTATTCAATTCTAAATTTTTTAAACACAATATACAATTTTAAAATTATAATTATCAAAACTATGTCTAATAGAATTCAATTCAATCGTTTATTAAAACTGTAAAAATCGGAAAAATTAGTTGTCATTATTTCTGGCAGCCTTGGCTTTGGGTTCCAACTCGAGTTTTCTGTAAATACTCTGCACATAAGTGAACACACACTTCCAGTCCGGTTTATTACCCATCATTAGCATGTCTTCTACATCCAAAAGAGGCGAAATGTCACATTTATCTCTTTTTAAAAATTAACTAATTAATATAAATATTTTTCAATAGAATTTATTTTTACTCTGCGACTTTAAAAGCCAGATTAAAATTTCCTTTTCTATTTTTCGGATTGAGCTTGCTGAAATCAAAAGTCTCAGGCACAGCGCTGTGAATTAATGCACAAAAGGCCATTCCGTCAGCCCAACTGGACGAAAAATTTTGAATATTAACATTCTAAAAATAATATTTTTTCCTAATTAAATTAATATTTAATAAAAAGTATTTATACAGGGTATCCTTCTGTTCTTTGCTGACACCACTTTAAAAGATTGTCTTTTATGGCTTGAGGGCTGTTGGGATTAGCAGATGGTGCTTGGGCCATTGATCCTCTAATTTGAAAAATGCTAAATGTGTACTAATATTGGCAAAAGATTACTTTCCAGTTCCGCCAACTTCTTTATCTTTATTTTGAAAGAGAGCAAAGGCCGATGCTGATGAATTTTTAGCTTGAGCGGAATTCATGTTTTTATTCTGAATTTCTTCAAAAAAAAAGAATGATTAAATCTATTCACTCGCACACAAACTAATTGAGTTATTTTCTTATGAAGGCTCTTCATATAAAATTTAATTTTTTCTATTAAGCTTGCTAAGAAACACAAACTAATTGAAGAGAATTTATTATATCTTTTTTTCGTAGTTTTTCTTTATGCATAAAATGTTCAAAAAGGAATTATTAGATAATCGAAATTTATTTATCTTTTTAGTAGAAAAAAAATAAAAGTAAATTTATTCATGGTATAAAATAAAAGTTAGTAAAATATTTGATTCAAAATTGCAATCAATTAAGGTTAATGATTTGAAAAAGTTTGAAAACAAATCTGTTATAGATAAATCTTACTCGAACTAGATACACCGGTTAATGGATTAGCTTTGCTGCTGTTTTTAGGATCCTTGTTAAAATAAAATCAATCACAAACACCTTGATTATTAAATTCATATTTTTTTACATCATTATTTTTTCCTATTGTCATTTGATTAAAATTTTCCAAATTTCTAACAAATTAGAATATTAAAAAATTTTTTTAGAAAATATTATATTCTTCTAGGTTACTTTTTTTTTTCATCTTCAGCTGCCTGATATTTTTCTTTGATATACTCTTGCCGCTTTTTGCCTGCATCGTTCTCAATACGATCAGCAGTGGAAGTCTTGGCAAGCTCATCTAATCGCTGCACCTCTTGTCTCTTCTCGTTTTCTTTTCTCTGTTTTCTCTCTTCGATTTCTTGCTGCATTCTTTTCTCTCGCTCTTCCATTTCCTTGGCACGTTGCTCTAAACCATAAGATAAAAAAATTTCAAAAGTCAAGTTTAAATTTTTACTCGATTTTAGCTCTTTTATCTCCAGGAGCCTTTTTCTGATCACTCTGCGCTCATCCAACTCAGTAGCCTCATTAAGCTTTTTAAAAAATTTAAATCAAATATCATAACATGTGAGTTTGTTTGTATACCATTTTGTTTAGCTGGGCCTCATCCTCTATTTGTTCAATGTTGCTTGTATCGACCATTTTAATCTTCTACGAAATTAATATTTCCCAATATGGGGTGAATTAGATTAAAATATAAATGCTATCCAGACTAGATCTATTGAATTAAACTTAGCCTTTGTTTTATAAAACTTAATATCAGAAGAATTATTTATTATACTTTTTTTTTCTTGATAGTTCGAATAATTCAAGCTATAACAACAGAATAGAGAATAAATAATTTAAAATAAAGAGATTAGATTGAGCTATTTGATTGATTTATTTTAAAAGCCTATTAAATAATAATAAATTTAGAATTTTTCATTTATTTTTACAAGTCACCGATATAAAGAATGTGGAAAATTAAATTTTTAATTTTTTTAAAATTAATTTTAATATTTATATTTGTTTAAGTTGGAGTTAAAAAATAAAAAAATCAAAATTTTGAAAAGATACATTCAGCTGATTACGTCAATTAGATGATTAATGTTTGCTGCCAATCTATAAACATGAACTATTTCACTGGTATTAGAATAAGCTTGGAATAAAATTTAAAGATAAGCCTATCTTGGTTTTAATTATTAAAAATTATATCCAACTTGAGAATAATTTGTACTGATCTTAGAATATCAAAGTCAATAAAAACTTTTGCTTGTGAAAACAATTCATAATATAAGAATAAAAATTAATCAAACAATCGCTTAAAGTTCATAAATTGAACAAAAAAAATATTAATTCAACTCATCCAGTTTATAAATTATGAATTTTTCTTAAAAGATAGAGTAATTTTAACAAATCATTTAAAATTTTGATTACTTAAGTCGAACACTAGGTAAAGCATTGGTTTTATAATTTTTTTAAACTTTTAGTTGTTGATCAAATATAGTCATTTTGTGTATAAAATCAAAATTTTATCATGAATCTTGGCTTAAATTTGTTTCCATATATTTTAAGATTTAATAAAAAATTTCAAGCTAATTAAAATCAAAATTTTACAAGCTAATTTTATCGAAATTAAATATTATCTATAAACATATTTGCAAATCATCAAAAATTAATTAGTTTTTGGAAATTGGAATACCACAGTTAAATTGGTAAACTTAAACTTAAACATGAGCAAAATCCAAATCAGACTAAATAAACATAGAACATATTTTGAAACAAATTTTAGCTAATTAATTTTTGTTGAAATTATGATCATTTGAATGATTTATTGTTTTAGTCTAAAGAATCGTTTTGAATAATGAGTAGCAAAATTAGTTTGAATTAAACCTATTTCTCAAGGAATTGTTTTTGAAATTATAATTTATTTTAATTATTTGATGATTAATAAAAATTAATTCCAATTTTACTGGGTTTTAAAATGATCTCTACAACAGATCAGATAAGATTTAATAATTTATCAACCTTTAAATTTATTTCTCTTAATATCATAATTATTGACTGTAACATTATATCAGGATGACAATTAAATATGTCAATAACTATACCATTTTTGGTCTCTGAATAAAATGCTTGATACCAAGTTCTGGCTTTTTTAGGATTCTTATTTAATTTATCTACAATTTTTGTATCTGAGCATTGAAAATTTCAAAATTTCTTGAACAAAAAAATTTTAATTGTATTTAAAACATACGAACAAATTCGAATGTAAAAATTGGTAATGGTCAAAGTCTTTTGGTGAAGGCATATTGTGAAAAAATTATCTTTTTCATTCTTGTATATAGTAATTTCTCTTGTGTGAGTTAAAATTCAGCAAAGTATATGCGAAAGATAAAATAATTGTCAGAAAAAAACCTGGCGATTGACCAAATGACTATTCATCAAAATTTTTTACAATATTTGATTTTAATTAATTAAACAGTGTTATTATATTCAGATAACTTCAATTTATTTTTTAACCATTGGGTCTTAGTTACGTTTAAAAATCAATTAACACCGTAAACCATTGCAAATAAGTGTCCCCAAAATCGTGGTTTTATTGAAGAATTTTAGCCTTTAGATGATAGAAAATTTTCCTCAAATTAAATATTTTTTAAAGATCTAACGGCGTTTAGAAAAAGCAATATAGATAGAACTAAGCCACTTTTGGTTAGCTAATCAAATTTAATAATTTTTTTTATTATATTTATAAATAACTAAAATTAAGTATTTTTTCAAATATTATTTATTTGTCACAATAAATTACTGAAGTTTTTTCAAATTCTTTCATCATGATTAATTCTAGTAAATTTGATAAATGAGTAAAGAATTCAGTAAAGATTGGTCTTTTTATTCACGCCATTTGAGTTTATTTTTTACCATTTTGTCTTTCGTTTCGTAAAACTTAATGATCAAAAGCAAACTCTGTAATTACAACAAGGTGCATTCTTAGTTGCATTATTAAGAACATTTTGGTAAAACTCTGCAAATTTAGCATTATTAGATAATGCAAAATATTGCATTTACCTTAGGAAAAAAAAGTTGTTACCTTTATGACAGTTAATTTTAGTTCTATTTTTTTATTTTGAACCAACTTTCACTAAACTAATATATTAAAAGATTAAGTAAAAAAAATATTTCCAAAGCCATAAATAATAGGAAATTGTTAATAGTGTGAATACAGAAATTAAGAATATATTAAAATATTATCTTATCGAATATACGCGAACATTAAAGATAGTTCGAGTTTAATTCGAGAAACTGCTCAGCAAATCTATTTCATTCATCTTTTCTTTCTGGAAATTACTAGAAAACTTAAATTTATATAAATAATACTTGAAAAAAAAATTTTTTTTAATAATATTTAAAAAGTAATTGATAAAAAATAATTCAAAACAAAAGAACAAAAATGTCCTTAATTCCACATATGTTTCCAAGATCAATGTTTGACATGGATCTTTGGTCGCGACCACAAAGTCTCGGCTTTGGTCCATCCACACTCGACTTGTTCGATCCATTCGACGAGTTGGACCACATGATGGGCCGTAATCTGATGTGGCTCAATAGACCTACTCTGTTTGATGAACTATCAGAGCCCAAAGTACCACAAAAGTACAGAATCAAAGTTGATTGTAGAGGCTACTCGGCCGATTCATTGAAGGTAAAAGTGTCGGACGACAAGCAAAAATTGATTGTTAGTGGCAAAGAGGGTGAAAATAAAACAGACGATGAAGACTATCACATAAGAGAATTTAAAAAAAGCTTTAAAATACCACCAAATGCTGAAGTTGACAAAATGGTTAGCTTTTTGGCTTCCAATGGACAGCTAGTAGTTGAATTGCCGCTTAAAGTTGACAAAGGTGGCAAAAATAAGGAAGATTACTTCCCGCGAGTTGTTGACAGTCAAGATGGAACAAAGAGAGTAGAAATGAACTTTTCTTTACCAAATCACATAGATCCATCAAAAGTAAAAGTAACTTGCAAAGATCGAGACGTGGTCATTCAGGCAGAAGATAAACAAGAAACATCAGATGGCATTTCCCAAGTCAGCTACTACAGACGCACAACTCTACCAGCCAATACAAACTTCAACTCTTTGAAATGCCAATTGGACAAAAACATTCTTGCATTGAAAGCTGATTTGAATTTTGACTTGAACAGTTCGGACCGTCAAATTCCCATTGAAAACACAAATGATCAAAAATCAGTCAAAAATTAATTAATTAATTAATGATATATTTTAGTTTTTTCATTTAGGACTTATTTTATTTATTTTTTTTAAATAAACTCTAAATTTATCTTCAGTCTTTTTCTAAACTAGTCTGCTTTGAAAGTTTTATTAAAAAAATTAAATCAAGAGACCACAATTGAATATTTTGATTAAAAAGAAGAAAAATATTCTTTTTCATTTTTTTGTTCGACCTTATCTAGAATATGGAGTACAAGTTTGGAACCCGTACTTAAAAAAAGACATTAAGGTCTTTTTTTAAGAATCAGTCCAGAGAAGAGCTACTAAATTAATTCCACGGCTTAAAAAAGCTTAGCTATTCAGAAAGATTAGCTTCATTGAATGTAACCTAGAGACCAGAAGATTAAGCGGGGATCTGATCGAGATTTTTAAAATTATAAGGGTACGACCAGATTAACTGACATGTATCGCTAGTCTTCAAGAAGAATCCAGAAAATACGTTTCGTCCAACCCCTAGGCGTCATGGTTTTACGTTAGAAAGACAATTAGTAAAGAACTGTGAGCAAAGATTTAATTTTTCAGCAACAGAGTGGTCACTGTTTGGAATCGACTTCACAGAATTGTTATTAACTCAGATACAGTAAATGATTCGGTTAACTAAAAATTTTGTTTATAAACTTTGACTTCGGTGTCAGTAAGAAAAAATATTTCATTTGAATGGTTTATTTAAAAGAATTCTTCAATATAAAATTTGAAAAAAATCGTTTTAATTAATAAATTTAAAGATACAAAGAAAAATTTAAATTTCAATAATTAACAATGGTAAATTAATGTAAAATGACTTAATTTCGTAAATAGACATTAGCTTTTCTAAATTTTTAATTCATTTAGTTTCTTTATTTTATTAAATTATTTTTTAATTTAATGGTAAATATTCAACAGGTAATTTTTATAACCACAAAAAACAAGGTTTATATTTAAATAATCTTGATAATCATCTTGAATAAATATTTTTGCTTAAACTATCACAATAATAATCATTGTCGTTTAAATTACTCTAAACAATTATTATTATATTATACTTGAATTATTTGGCTCAAATTCCTCTATTATAATAGATAAGAAAAAATATTTTTTGTAAACAACCTTTTAAAATTGAACTTAGATGATAATTTTTAAATATACTAATAGATAATATACCAAAACCATTATGTTTGTTCTAATTTACTAAAAAAATACAACTAGACTTGTCCATTTCAAGTCCGGTAGTAACAAAAATCAACAGAAAAATTGTCTTATCGTCAATATTCAAATTTTTTGATTTATTATCATCTAGTTAATTTGACTTTCATTTTTTGGTGTTAGCTTTAATTAATTTATTAAAAGATAGGTTATATGTGAATAAATAAAAATTTATTAAATGGAAAATTTTAAAATATATTTAATAGATATTTTATAATTTTAAAATGATTATCTTGAGTAAAATATCAAGCATGGATGAAATAAAACTCGAATTATCAAACTATTTAGAATAATAGAAACATAAAAATTAAAACCTTTTGGATAATTTAACGCGCTGAAACGCTAAATTACTATTTATTAAGTCGGTTAAATCTTGCCAAACTTAAAGAAAAAAACGAGCTTGTAAATTACCTAGTAATTAGAAAAGACTGTTCAAATAAGATTTTCCTAATAAAAAAAAAAGAAAGCTTGCGTAATTTCCCATTTAAGAATAAATATTACCTTTGGACAACAAAAGAAATTTAAATGAAAAAAAAAGTGAACAAGAAGAGAAAGAGATAGCAAATCCTCGACGATTTCCTAGTCTTTTTGTCGAGGGATTAATTTAAAATATATTTTTTTAAAAAAATTTTAATGCTCAACCACATTTGAGGCAAATTTTGAAAAAAAAATTATAAACTTAATTGTTTATAAAATTAATTAGTTTAGTTAAAAAGCTTTGTAAGAGTCAAAAAAAGTTATTGTTTTTCTATAAGGAAGTGGTTTTGGATACAAAGATAATTACTTGTTTGCTGAGTTTAATTCAAAGTAAACAGGAAACTAGTAATAGTTACACAAAAACTAAGACAAACCTAATAATCTAACTAAGCAACCGAGATTTTTTTATTAAATAATTTCATTAGCCTTGTTTTTCAAGTACACTCTGCACCCAAAAGATAAACACTGGGTTTGCCAAAGGCCTCTAATGAGTCAGAGTCATTTTACATTGACATTAGTTTAAATTTTTAGAGATTAACTTTTCATAAGAAGATTAAAGCCCTAAACTTGAATATCAAGCCCAATGGAGTGAATTTAAAATTGGAAAAAACACAATCAAAATTTTATCATTTTTTCAAATTTTCCAAAATCCCTTTTATAAACAAACTTAGTCTTTTCTACTCTTTTTTTAGCATAAATTTTGTTTTTCAACAAATGGTAAATGGTACATAGAATTCCTCAACTTAATCAAATGTTGACTGCCGTTTAATCAGATAAACAACCTTTTCATTTAGTTTGTAATTCGTGTATTATCCAAAATTTAATAAAAATAAAAAAAAAAACCTATTTATCTGAAATTTACTCTTATTTAACTTAAAAGTAATGAAAACATCTCTTAACCAAAATATTTTGTCCAAGTCGAACAGTGACAGGCCTTTAGACATGTCGTACACACTCAATAGCAACTCAAGCTCTAATTTATCACTGCGCAATGTTACCAATTTGGACAATTTGTCAAACATACTAATGAACAAGTCAAGCCCTACGCATTCAATTGGCTACCTTGGCAGCGCAATACTGACCAAAGGCAAGACTGGTCTGGGTTGCTTGCAAGAACCGCTCCGAGAGCTCTACTGCATTTTCCGCAAGAACGGCTCTCGCTTGGTGCAAGAGCGCCGCTTGGTCATTTCCATTGACGGCTTGACCATGCTCTACACTGACAAAGGTGTAGAAAAATTTGTCCACAACAACCTGTCGTCAGTCTACGACATACAACTACTCCACTTGGTAAGTGACCAAAAAAAACGCAACTACGCCTTTTTGCCAGTCGATCAGGAACTCGCTGATAAAAAATATGCCAACCTTTTTCAACCCATTGACAAAAGCTACGCCTCTATCATTGAGAATAGTTCCCATCCACCTCTTATAGCCTTGATTATGAGGCGTTCCTGTGGTATCCAAGCACTTGAGTGTCATGTGATCATTACCCGGACTTGCGAGGATGCGTTCAAAATTCTGAACGATATAAAAAAAATTTGCCAAAGGTACAAACATGAACAGAGCCAGCAAAATAATATGTTCGATTACAGATCTGAGACGAACTATACCCAAGTTAGACCTGGCAGAAGTCTGAGCCAATTACCGCCTAAGTCGCCCGCAGTCAAGTCTCAAAGAACCAAAAATGAGGAGATCTATGACGCGTTCGAAGATAGCCATCAATCGAAAATTGGCTCAAAATCAACCACTGACTTGTCTTCCAAATCATCTATTTTTAACAAAATAAAAAACTTAGGTGATTCGAAAAAAAAAACCCTATCTTCAAATTCAGAGATAACTTTTGATCAATCGAAAGCTCAAAATGAAGTAAATAAAGTGGAAAAAAAATCCACATCCTCCATGGTAAACATATCGGACAGTGGTAAAAAACAAAAGAGAAAATCTTCACTAAAACAAGAATCTTTATCTTCGCTTAATCAAAGTGAAAATGAGAAGAAAAGCAAAAAATTAAGTCTTGGCAAGAGAATTTTCAACTCAGCTCGGTCAAGCTTAAAGTCAAAAGGAGACAAAAAGTTAGCTTCCAATTCGGCAAGCTCGCTTACTTCAGTTAAATCAAAAAAAGAGATAGAAAAAATAGCTGATGTGGATTTTAGGCGATTAAATGACAGAAATTTACTCATAAACAAATCATCACATAGTCTTGCATTTGGTCAATCAGCGAGTACGGCCAGACCGACCAATATATGCCTTGAAAACCGAATAAATTTAATACCAACATCGCCAGCCACGTCCATTCGCAAGGAAAACTATTGTAAAAATCGGTCCAGACTGGCACCCTCACCAAACCAACTACTATTACCTGAATGTTCCAAGTCTGTATTGGAAAACTCAATTAACTTTACCAAATTAGACGAATCAAAGTACCAAAAAAAAGTCCTAAAGCTGCCAGTAGCAGACCCAAAACTTCTCTCGAACCACTTGGTCTGGAACAAAGAAATCGGCTCGGCCGAGTGTGTGGACAACGAGGAGGTTCATTACAGAGTAAAGCATATGAGCCCGGTGGCCAAGGTAATGTCTCAAGGAGGCTATGAGTGTCAAAAATACGACAATTCGAGCAGACTTAGAATTGAAGAAGAAAACAGATTCAGGTCCAGGAGTCAAACAAATGGCCTTATTTACAGACCCCAACCACCGACTAGCCTTGTACCGGAGATTAACTATTCCTCACTTAAAGAAAGTACCAACTCTTATTTTCAAGATTCGGCCTATAGTTCCACAAATAATACGCCAAAGATCACACAATCAGAGCAAAATGACGAAATCACCAACCTTAAATCTCAGAATATTGTGATGAACCGGCTCAAGCAGCAGTTGGAGACCGAGCTAGAGCGAAAATCTAAATTGAGCATTACAGCGCACAAGATAGTTGGTGGTGTCAAAGTATTTCCCACTTTGCCACAAGAATTTCGGCTAGCTGCCGAACAAAGACAGAAACGGATGGCTGAAATTGAGAACAATTTGAATAAATCAAGCATAGAAGATCAGGTAAGAGAGAGACATGTGATAAGTAAATTTGCCAGTGTTGAAACAGAAGGTAATGATGCGGAAATAATCGATTTGACCATTAATAAAGAGGAAATAAATGAGTCATTTAAAGAGATACCAATTCAAATAGTTGCCAATACAGAAGAGAAAGAAGACTTAAAGCAATTTTCAATTCATTCCGAAAATGAGTACTCGGAAAGATTAGATTACAAGCAAGAAATGGAAAAGTGCCATAGCGAACAGAATAATTTTATTTATTACTATGATAATCAGCAATTTGCCGGATACTAAAGCTTGTTAATTATTTTTTTTGTAAATTTTTTTAGATAGCAATTTTTAAACGCAACAGTAAACTATTTTTCAGTACTCATTTAATTAAGCATTTGATTAAAAAACTGCTTTTTTTTTAAACGCTAAATAAATATTTTTAATACTCAACTTTAAAATAGATAATAATTTAGATATAATGCGAAAAATATTTTAGTAAAAATTTAAAAAGCTAGGAATTTAGAGATAACTCATTTGAGGTTTAATGTTAAAATAAATAGTTGTTAATTTTCCCAAATACAGTATGTTGCAAAAGTTTGGAAACCATTTATTTTATCTATCTAAAGTTTTAGTACAAAAAACAAAAAAATAAAGACAGTATTTTTTTAAAATTTTTTTCTCTCCAATTTTACATATCACACTCGGCATAAAAATATGATTATATTTTAAAAAGTTCATAATCAAAAAATTTCCTTCAATAAAAATATAACTCAGTTCAAAAGTTTAGAAATTCGGGTAAACCAAAAATTTTAACAATTATCATTCCATTTTTTCACACCTTTATGATTAATTTTTAACTGTCTGCTTAATTTGAAAAACTCCAACTCCTCATTTCCTCATTAGCTCTCTAAATAACATTTTCAAAAGATTTTTTTTGGCATAAATGGAAAAAAAATATCGTGTATAGCCCACAAAAATGGCAGATCGTGTGTCTGCTAATAAATAGGGATAAAAAGCAAAATGAAATAGCCAAGCTGTTAATTTAAGGAAAGATATGAAGAGACTGGTACTGTGTCTGATCCAAGTCGTTTGTAGACCTTGGAAGCTAACTTTTAGGGATGAAAATTACACTTTTAGAGAGATTGATTATCAAAAACTTGCCACTGATTTTAATTCAAAGACTCAAGCGGGTCAGGATTAGTAGCTACATTGTAATGATTTATCACCAAAAAAAGGTTTAGAATCTCATACAGCAGTCAGAAACCCATTGTAAACATAAAAGATGGACAAAAAAGATATAAGTGGTGTAAACAGAGACTAAATTGGAGAGTTAATAATTGGTCTAGACTTATTTTCGATGGCGTGTCCAACTTTGAGATCTTAAATCGTAAGTCCAGATTGATGGTAAAAAGGTTTAAAAATTAAAAGTTTCAAATGAAGTTCTGTATACCAAGGTTACAAAACGGTGGAGGCTCAGCCGGTATCTGGGGATGCATTTCCTACAAAGGCACTGGTATATGCAACATTATACAGGACAAATTAATCAATTTGTCTACATCAGCACCTTTTTATGTATTAGATAAAAGAATAATTTTGTTCAGATTGAAAATGAAAACAGATCTTTATTCTGTTATTTATGATCCATTTTTGGCAAAGATAAATATTTTTGGATTTGACATCTTTGATTTTTTTACTAAAATATTTTTACTAATTAATATTAGAAAGACAAGAATAAGTTGGCGTGATAAGGCTAAAAGAATTAGTTTATAAATTTTTTGAAGCTGCTCTGTTTAAGTGTCCAAGTCAACCGCTAAAACTTAAATTCCACTAAATAAATATAATAGGTTTTTTATGCCAGTTTATTTTTGATCCAGGTTTTCTTTTTTTTTATCTAGCCAAGGTCCTAAATTTTTTTGATTTTCTGCTCTTGCTAATTAAAATTTAAAGTAAATTTTTTATCATGTAAGGCCAATCTTATATCTTATAATAAAAAAAAAATTTTTCATTACAGAAAATTAATTTCTATAGCTTCTAAAATAAGACCTGTTTAAAATTATATATTGTTTGGCATAAAAGAGGTTTTTATTAATCAAGTCTTTATTTTTCAAAAATATATCTAAAAATTCTTTTTTTTGGATAAAACGCTTACATCGATTTCTCATGTTAAGGAAAATTTTAAATTAATAATTTTGAAATTTTTTCTAATTAAGCAAAATCGTTAAGAGCTTTTAAAAGAAAATTTTTAGGCTTTAAGACTTAGATTTATGAATAATATATCTATTAATTTTACTAATTAGTTGTATACAGATGTTTAGCTTTTTCATAAATTATGTGAAAATTTTAAAATAAAAAATTGATCACCTTTTTTAAAACATGATTACCAAAAATGAAAACGAATCACTCGTATACGAATAGATAAAGAAAATCAATTTTTTTATCATTTTAAAAAAGTATATTTTAATTAAATCACAATTTTAGTCATTAAAAAAAATATTGTCAAAAAATTTTCATCAAATATCAATAATTTTAGATACAGCATAAATATTCCGTGATATAGGTGATAACTTGAATTCAATATAAAATAAGATAAACTTATTTCAAAGGATTAAACTTTATTGCCAGACCTTTTGTCATACTGTACTACAATTAATAAAATGTGAACATAAATTGAAATGTAATCAAAACAATGAGAATTTTGTAAAATATTAATTAAAACTTTGATTAAAAAAATGAGCATTATTAATCAAAAATATAATCCTTTAAATTATTTCGACTATAAAGACACTTCTAATGAATTTGTGGTCGATTTGAAATCATTTTTATGATAAACAAAAATTGACTCAAAACTACAAAAATAATTAAAATTCTTGATTATAATTATAATTTTAAAGCAGTGGCCAATATCTATTTAAATAAAAAATTATAAATCAAAATTTTTTCATTTAATTATCATGCAATAATCATATTGAGCTATATGTTTTTAGAACTTAAATTAATCAAAAAATTTTATGCATTTGATTTTGGCTCTTAATAATTTTACTTTCGATTTTAAGTCCGATAAAGGACACTAATGAAAAATATTGATTAAAATTAATTTAGTTTTAAGTTATTTTATTGAATATTAATTTTGTGCTAATTTTAAGTTAACATAATTTTATAATTTTACATCCAAAAAACTAGACTTTTTCAATCTATCTAAGATGGTATTTTGAAATAATTTAAATGAACATAATATTAGATATCCTTGAAAATTGAATTCCACCTTTAATTTTTATATCTAAATGCCAGGATTAATTCAGCTAATACTTCCGCGCAGGATTTTGCCGCACCAACCAGAAAATCCAAAATCATGGCACGAATTTGACATATTGACTACAGACATGAGAAGGTATTCAATTCAGAAAATAATATTTGCCATTTCGCCCGTTCAGGATGCGAAAATTTTCAGCGATCGTCGATTCAAAAATGTCGTCAATCGAGGCATTCGAATCGAATGCTCAATTTATGAAGAAGCCGAGGACTGTGACGATTATCTCATCAAAGTAGATGAGAAAATTCTCAAGATTAAAGAGAACAAAAATAACTATGACACAAGTCAGCCCAATGTTCACACTTATGCGATCAGCGAGGACGAGAGGAGGAATCGAAATTTGACATTTCAGCGCATTCTGGTCCTCCTGCATGATAGAGATATACCAGAGGTTTTTTAAACGCTTTAAGCTTGATGGTTGGAATTACGGTGATTTAATATTGTAATTATTAGACTCAATTTAAAACTATTTTATTGCCTAAAATTTAAATAAAAATTTTAAAATTGTAACCAACTTTTTTAAGTATTTTAATGATCCGAATCAAAGTATTATTAAACAATTAAAATCAAATATTAAAATTGGAAAAAATTAAAATTTGGCTAATAATTTTTAATTAATATTTTTCATTTAAAAAAAGGTTTTGAAATAATGTTGAAAATTGAGATTTGTGTTATTATCTAAGAAAGTGTCCATTTTTATTGATAATGAAACAAAATTATTTTTATTTATATATTTTATTAAGTTTAATAGCTTGGGTGAGAGTCGAAATCATACAAAAATTCTCTTTTCAAACAAACGGAAATTCAAAATAAAATTTAAAAAATAATTTTGCTTTAAATTTTTTCTACTAATCGATGGATTATACAATTTAGACACATTTGCGGTTGAAAAATTAATTTATTTAAAAAAAAAACTTATGCTCAGTTTTTTAGACAAAATTTAGCCAACCTATACCTCTCTTTTTTTTTGATTTATACATTAATTTCGATTCAAGTTTTAAGTCAAAGTATTTTTTATTCATCACTAAACAACCAACAAGCATATGGCGACAGACAAATATGTAATTATTAAGATTATATCAGTCTTGTTAACATGCGTACCATTATTGGTAAATATTAAGGCTTTAGTTAAAAAACTAAATTTAATAATAATGATACAATAATAATAAATGAAAGCTATAGTGTACTAACACATGGATCGAGGTTTAAGCCTCATCATAATAGTCTGTTTAAATCAAGTTAATAAATTTTTTTTTAAAAACATTTACTGTATCTGAGTTAATAACAACTCTGTCAAGTCGATTCCAAACATTGACCACTCTGTTGCTGAAAATCTTTGCTCACAGTTCCTTACTAATTGTCTTTCTAACGTAAAACCATGACGCCTAGGGGTTGGACGAAACGTATTTTCTGGATTCTTCTTGAAGACTAGCGATACATGTCAGTTAATCTGGTCGTACCCTTATAATTTTAAAAATCTCGATCAGATCCCCGCTTAATCTTCTGGTCTCTAGGTTACATTCAATGAAGCTAATCTTTCTGAATAGCTAAGCTTTTTTAAGCCGTGGAATTAATTTAGTAGCTCTTCTCTGGACTTCTCTTCTCTTCAAAAAAGACCTTAATGTCTTTTTTTAAGTAGGGTTCCAAACTTGTACTCCATATTCTAGATAAGGTCGAACAAAAAAATGAAAAAGAATATTTTCCTTCCTTTTAATCAAAATATTCAATTGTGGTCTCTTGATTTAATTTTTTAAGATAAAACTTTCAAAGCAGACTAGTTTAGAAAAACACTGAAGATAAATTTAGAGTTTATTTCAAAAAAATAAATAAAAAATCAAATAAATAAAATAAGTCCTAAATGAAAAAACTAAAATATATCATTAATTAATTAATTAATTTTTGACTGATTTTTGATCATTTGTGTTTTCAATGGGAATTTGACGGTCCGAACTGTTCAAGTCAAAATTCAAATCAGCTTTCAATGCAAGAATGTTTTTGTCCAATTGGCATTTCAAAGAGTTGAAGTTTGTATTGGCTGGTAGAGTTGTACGTCTGTAGTAGCTGACTTGGGAAATGCCATCTGATGTTTCTTGTTTATCTTCTGCCTGAATGACCACGTCTCGATCTTTGCAAGTTACTTTTACTTTTGATGGATCTATGTGATTTGGTAAAGAAAAGTTCATTTCTACTCTCTTTGTTCCATCTTGACTGTCAACAACTCGCGGGAAGTAATCTTCCTTATTTTTGCCACCTTTGTCAACTTTAAGCGGCAATTCAACTACTAGCTGTCCATTGGAAGCCAAAAAGCTAACCATTTTGTCAACTTCAGCATTTGGTGGTATTTTAAAGCTTTTTTTAAATTCTCTTATGTGATAGTCTTCATCGTCTGTTTTATTTTCACCCTCTTTGCCACTAACAATCAATTTTTGCTTGTCGTCCGACACTTTTACCTTCAATGAATCGGCCGAGTAGCCTCTACAATCAACTTTGATTCTGTACTTTTGTGGTACTTTGGGCTCTGATAGTTCATCAAACAGAGTAGGTCTATTGAGCCACATCAGATTACGGCCCATCATGTGGTCCAACTCGTCGAATGGATCGAACAAGTCGAGTGTGGATGGACCAAAGCCGAGACTTTGTGGTCGCGACCAAAGATCCATGTCAAACATTGATCTTGGAAACATATGTGGAATTAAGGACATTTTTGTTCTTTTGTTTTGAATTATTTTTTATCAATTACTTTTTAAATATTATTAAAAAAAATTTTTTTTTCAAGTATTATTTATATAAATTTAAGTTTTCTAGTAATTTCCAGAAAGAAAAGATGAATGAAATAGATTTGCTGAGCAGTTTCTCGAATTAAACTCGAACTATCTTTAATGTTCGCGTATATTCGATAAGATAATATTTTAATATATTCTTAATTTCTGTATTCACACTATTAACAATTTCCTATTATTTATGGCTTTGGAAATATTTTTTTTACTTAATCTTTTAATATATTAGTTTAGTGAAAGTTGGTTCAAAATAAAAAAATAGAACTAAAATTAACTGTCATAAAGGTAACAACTTTTTTTTCCTAAGGTAAATGCAATATTTTGCATTATCTAATAATGCTAAATTTGCAGAGTTTTACCAAAATGTTCTTAATAATGCAACTAAGAATGCACCTTGTTGTAATTACAGAGTTTGCTTTTGATCATTAAGTTTTACGAAACGAAAGACAAAATGGTAAAAAATAAACTCAAATGGCGTGAATAAAAAGACCAATCTTTACTGAATTCTTTACTCATTTATCAAATTTACTAGAATTAATCATGATGAAAGAATTTGAAAAAACTTCAGTAATTTATTGTGACAAATAAATAATATTTGAAAAAATACTTAATTTTAGTTATTTATAAATATAATAAAAAAAATTATTAAATTTGATTGTGATTTTTTAAGATTTTTATTATCAAACGTGGATTAGTTAAATTCATTTAATTAAAAACTTTAAGATAAAAATTATTCATATTACTTAAATTCAACGGTAAATCATTAATTTTAAACCAAACAAAAAGAGTAAAAAACAAGTCTTTAAACAAGAAATTTATAAATCTTTAAGGTTTATATGAACTTCATTCTGTGCATCATTATAAGCTATGTTATGATAGAAATTATCATTTCTCACTCTATTACTATGTCTTATTATTGGATTGCTATTGTTGTTATTATATTTTATTGGATCATTTGTTACTTGTGTTTCAGATTGGTTTTTGGCAAAAGTTAAAAAAACTTGTTCCAATGTTGTTTGTGACAACGAATAGGTCTCTAGACTAAGTGCTTGTTTGTTGCTTTCAATTAATTCAAAAATTTTCGCAATACTGGTACTTGATTCATTTTCAATCAAAATTTGATAGAATAAAGTTTGCTGTTGTCTATCTTTCAGAGCTGCATTTGGTATATTTTCTTGGACAAAATTTTCTACTTTTTTAACCAACAGGTCCAGATTGGAGTCGGTCATTGAAGGGATGGTTTTGCATTTTAGTATCAGAGAGTAGCCTTTGCCAAATTTGCTCTTCAGCTGTTGAATGTTTCCGAAACACTGGAACTGACCGCTTACCATGATACCAAGTTTAGTGCACAAGGCTTCGCATTCTTCCATGCTATGAGTCGTCAACAAAACTGTTATGCCCATGTCCCGGGCGTGTTTTATCACATTCCATAAATATCGTCTCGCTACTGGGTCCATACCCGACGTTGGTTCGTCCAATATCACAATCTTTGGCTTTCCAATAAATGCTATGGCAGAACTTACTTTGCGTTTGTTTCCACCGCTAGATAAATTTTAAATAATTTGTTCCTAAAACAAATTTTTTCCTAATTACCTCAAGTTTTGGACCAATTTTTTATTGAACTCAGTCAATTTGAAGGCAAAAATAAACTCTTCGACAATTCGTTTAACTTTTGGTCCTTTAATACCTCTTAAATTGGTAAATAGCGTTAAAGCTTGGTTGACTGTCAAAAATTCTGGCAAATATTCCTAAAATCCAGTTTTAGTCAAGTTTTCAATTTGAAAAAAAATTACAAATTGGGGACAGTATCCTAAACTACGGATGGCCTTTAGCTTTTCGGTATCTACATTGAAGCCATTGACAAAAGCATGGCCACCAGTTGCTTTTTGTTCGCCAGTGAGAATTTCTATAGTAGTTGTTTTGCCAGCACCATTTAAGCCCAATAGACCAAAGCATTCGCCAGATTCGACACCAAAAGTCAAATTATCAACAGCGGCAAAGCGTCGACTTCCTTTTTTAAACTCTTTTCTCAAGTCACGCACAATTAGTGGCTCTCTGTGAACTAGCTCATTAATGTCAGAGCTATCTATTCGCTTTGATTCCTCTCGTACGTCCTCTTCAAGCTAGTAGAATAAATCAAGTAAAAAAATTTAACAAAAAATATGCAAAAAAATACTTCTAGATAATTTTTTTGGGTTGTTTTTTTAGAATAAAACCAATTTTTTAAATACTTATCTTCTATTAGAAAAATGATAGCCGACGCGATCAAAATAAAGCTTAAATTTAATAAGATAATTTTTCCAACTCCTGGATCATTGAAATCAAATCCTTTATTTTCTTTGCTTAATTTTTCTAATTAAAATAATTAAATTATTAATTTTTAAATAATTAATTGATTAATTAATACTTTTGAAAAGCAAATTCAGAAGATCAATACAAAAGCTAGTCGATTGTAGTTTTATGTTAAAAACTGCCCGCTTGACGGCAATATTCGGGCAAAATATTACCAAAATAGTCCTTATGGCAGTGGATACATCGCCTAAGGTTCCAGAATCGCCACTGCTCGCATCGAAAAATTCCAACAGAACACAAATCATATCAACCAATGTAGCAAATGACAGCACCAAAAATAAAACCACAAAACCGACTATGTCCGATTTGAAAAAGTTACTCCACAGATATGCCAAGCTCGACCATGTAAAAGAAGACATAAACATAAAAATGAATATATAGATCATTGACCACCAGTCTTTGGTAATCAAAAATGCATCATTTCCTTTATCGGTCAAATTTATGGCAACTATTTTCAAAGCTACCAGCATTGTGATTATCTGAAACATGTAAATTAAAAAATCGAAAAGATAATTAGAAAGCCAGTAGATTGTATAGTGTGTGCCGGACAATAATTGCAAGGACTTTGAGCCATTTCTCTTCTCGCGAGTTAAATGTATGGTACTTATACTGACTATAAAAGCGATTATTATGCCAAATATGTAATCAATGACCGAGAATGGAATAATCTCCAAGCAGCTGAATACATCCAGTTGGTCGTAGCTGAAATTTGAAGGCAGTGCCGAAGATTTGCCTGTCGAAACTGGCGCATTCACAGTCTTGATTGATCTTTTCATATTATTTGTCATAAAACCAAGCAACAAGCTGTTTATTTCGTTCAGAATGGTGGCTGATGAATGGTAAATAAGCGACGAATAAAAGCCTATGAGATTGTTCTTATCTGAATCTATTTTTATACCAAAAAAATAATCTGATATTAAATTCACCGAGTTTTCTTTTCTTTTATCATAAACAAAATCATCCACATTCTTTTTGTAATCATTTGAGTTTATAAGTTTAATTTTATTGTTATCTGCATAGAATTGTTTAAAATTATCTAAATAGCTACTGGATTTGGAACCGTCTATTTGGAAGACTAGATTTTGATCGCCGTAGTTTGAAATGTTCAAAGTATTGGGTTGGATGTGATCGCGACCAAAAACTGAGTCCAGCGTTTCAGATATTATCTTGGAAGTAGATGGAACCACACTAGTCAATAAAGCCAGCACAAAGACAGGCAAAATAAGTGTAAACAAACAAATCAAGTATCGTCTTGTCAAAATTAGGAAGCGTTTTTTTAGCAAAGCTAGTATCTGCTGTGAGTACAATTTAGTTCCCTTATTCTTTTCACTCAAAACATTTGTGTTGACATCAAAAGCTAATTAAAAAAAAAAAATTATTATTTTAAAAACAAAAATACTAAAGTAAGATTTTTTTTAAAATTATTTATTTATTTAAAATATGAATGAATCAGCCCATGATCGAGTTGAGATTTTTTGAGTACTTGGTAATCAAGCATTTAGAATTTAAAAAATATCTAAGCTCGAGCGTCGGGGCTTCGTAGATTTTTTTTAATGAAATTTAAAATTTTCGAGCAAATTTTGTGTTTTTAGGGTTTTAGTAAATTAATAAAAGAAAAAAAATTTATTTAAATATTTTTAGATATAGAAATTAAAATTTTTATTCACCTGATATTATCTGATATCAAATGATAATAGATGATATCAGCTGGTATGATGAAAGTTAAAAAAAAATGATATTAAATGATATCAGATGATTAGACAAGTTAATTTCCATCACTGTAATACCGTAAAAACTGACAAACTAGCCCAGGGCTAAACATGAGTATTAGCCTATAAGCACCCTCCCTAAAAAATGATATAAGCCCATCCCATCAAAAATGATAAATACATATAGGCCCTGGGCTTTTAATTAAATACCTTATAATAAAATTATCATTATTAAATACAAGCTCATGAGCTTAAAATAATTTTTTTTATTTTCTTTTTTCTAAAAAAATTAAAATCAAACACTATTTTAAAAAAAATTAAAATCAAACACTATTTTATATTTAAATTTTTACAAATTTTCACTTTTCCATTATTTAATAAAAAAAATTGTACATAAGCCCATGGTAACATCAAAAAAAGCACAAATTTTTCAGAAAAAAAAATTCTTAATTGTCTAATTTTACGGCCAAATTATAAAAATCCGGCACCCTCCTTTATTTTTTTTATTTGGAACTCTAAGGTTTTAAATAGATAGCCATGAATATTCCACTAGAAATAAAGCGATGTCCTCTTCGACCAAAAGAAACAAAAAGCGCTTTAATTCGTCAGTCTAGCAAAACACCAATTATTAACCATACCGGTATAAGTAGCGGCGAAGAGTCAGATTCTGATTCAATATTTATTGAGTTACCTGTTGCCAAGGAAAAAAGTGTATAAGTAGAAACGACCAGTGAGTCAATATAAAAAAGGAAAAGCAGTAGACCTGTTGGAGCTAAAAACAAAAATAGCTATTTTTTCTTAAAAATAATTATCGATAAATAAAAATAATCATAACTTGAGTATTTTTCTTTTTAAATTGCATTAAAATAACATTAGTGATATTTATATGCCCTTTAACAATTGAAAAAAAATTTTTTTGTCATTTTTACTAATTACTGGTTATTACTTGAGAATAGATTATAAACCTAATTATTTGAAATTATTGGAAAAAGTGAAAAAAGAAAACCTTATTATATCTATTTTCACTATCATGATATTTATAATCCATAAAATATAAATTTACCATTTGAAAAGCTCTGATTAGTTATGGACTCAGTAAAATTCTTATTTGAGTCTTTACCAAAATCGATTTCATTAATATCAATGCTGCCAATTCTAAATAATCAAAGAAATATATTAAACTAATTGTGATATTTTAAATTTTTACTTCAAAAAAACTTCTTCAACTGTAGCAGAGCTAATACCATAATTCAAAATTCCAATTATATTCTTGTTGTTTTCTATATCAGCCAATAGACCAGGTAGTCTAGAATTCATCTCATTTGGAATAGACAAAGTCATCTCTCGAGCTATGTCCGATTGAATATTGGGCTCTTGATTTAAATTTCTTCGGACCATATTCACTAAAGCATCCTTATCAAAATTGTTGTCTTTGGTCAAAATTAATCTGTAGCCAGAGCCAAATCTATCTTTTAAGAACAAAGGGCTGCCACAGCATTCCACTCGACCGTGGTTCATTAAAGCTATTCTATCAGACAATGCGTCCGCTTCTCTTTTTTAAATAATACAAATAAAATTTTTATCATTCTAAAAAAAAACAGGTAAAATTACTCCATATAATGGGTACTAATGATGATGGTTCTTCCAATTTTGTAATTTCTGATTATCTCCCACAGTGATCGTCTATTGAAAGGATCCAAGCCTAAAGTAGATTTTAGCATAAAAAGAAATATATATATTCAAACAAACCGCTAGTTGGTTCATCAAGAATGATGACTTTTGAGTCTCCGATGAGTGCCATAGCCACAGATAGTCTTCTTTTCATTCCACCTGATAGCTGTTTTGATTTTTTTCTCAAATCATTTTGTAAGCCAACATACGAACTTATTTTGTTTATTTCCGTCTTTATTTCTCTTGAATTAAAGCCTTTTATCTGAAAAGAAAATAATTTTACACAAATTAAGGCGTAAGATAAAATTTTAATAAACTGATCAAAAAATATTGTTATTTTATTCAATAGTATTTAATTAAGAGAAGTTTTTGTTGAGGAAATGGGTTCGCTTAATTTATCAACTTGAATAGTTTAATTCCTTCAAAAATTCATGGTTATATTTTTTATTTTATCTTCAATAAGCAAAATTGTTTTATTTTCTGTAGGGGTTTAAATATAAATAGCTTCCCTATACAGTTAATTAATGGTCATAAATAAGAAGATTGAATTTGGAATTTGCCAACAAGTGAACCTAATATCACAAAATGCAAACTTTTTAAATTCAGATTTATGCAAAAACACTTGGTCTTGACTAACTTTACCAGAAGATATGCAAGTCATAATAAAAAAACTCTTTTAATTGTAATTTCTGATCATGATAATTAAAATTTGATCAATTTTTCAGAGTATAAGACTTACTGAAGCAATTAGGTCTAGATGTTCGTAAACAGTTAGATCATCATAGAGAATACTTAAAATAAACATTTAAAAAAATCAATTATCTTTTTTTAAATAAGACTTTGGTTACTTATTTTGAGGACAAAAACCAATAGATGTACGAATTTTGCTCATTTGGGTTCTAATGTCATGACCAAGTATGTAGGCTGTGCCTGATTCTGGCGTATACAATCCACAAAGCATAAAAGTAACCGTGGTCTTACCGGCTCCATTGTGGCCTTAACAAAATAATTCATTTTTTTTCTGGAAAAAACAGTTCAGATTTTACCTAAAAATCCAGTTATTTGATTTTCATAAAAGTTAAGACTTAAATTGTCAACTGCTTTTTTTTCTTCAAAACCAGTCTTGAAAATCTAAAAAAGCCAAAAAGGATTACCAAGAAAAAAATTAATTTCTTAAATTACTTTTGTCAAATCTTTAATTTTGATCGAAGCATCAGAATCATTTGGTTCTGATTCGAATGCATCTTCATTAACCTCTTTACTTGTTTTATTCAAATTTTGATAGTCCGTCTTTTTAATGTTTTCTTCGAACCAATACGATTTCTTTTCCAAAAGACTGATTAGGTTTGATTTATTTAAGGCTGAAAAGTTTTTTTACCATAAAGGGAAAATACCAAGGCTGCTTGACCCCGAATTCGCCCGGAAGTATCCTCTCAATGTACCAGCTTAGACCCAGATAAACAAATGACCACATTATCATGGATATAAGAAGAGAGCCTAAATTTAGCTCATCGCCATATAAATTTTCAAATATGTTCACAAAATTAAGCTTTCTGCCTTTTATTTTTTAAATGATAAAAAGATTTGTATTAATTGACTTCAATTTTTACATACCACTTCTTTCGTATTGAAGAATGACTTGGATGCAAAAATTGATGGCCGAATTGGGAAAAATGCTGAAAAAATATTTGACCACTGAAGAAAATGAGTTGAAAAAGTTGATCAATGTCACAAACCAGAAGATAATCGAAACAGTCTTAGCCGCAAAAGCTAGATAAAATTAGAATAAACATTTTTTATGTCAAATTTAAGATCAGTACTCTTGCTGAATAATTGTCCCACTAGAAGAGACAACGATGTGCATTGGATAGAGTAGACAATTGCTGTCAAAAATATGACAACAGGACTAGTGTGCAGAAATAAAGCTTTTTTGATAATTTGATCATTATCTTTGAATGTAAACTGCATGGTTGACATTATGGTTACCACAATGGAAATTATCAAATAAATGATAAAAGATCGCATCATCCAACACAGCCATATTACAACTGGTTTTACACCTATTAGTCTTAAATATTCCTTTAATAAAAGATAAATATTCTTATCTTTTTCGTTTTAAATGAAAATTGTATAAGTTTACTTTCATTTTGCTTTCTTTTTCCTGAATTATACTCGAAATAGTGACTAAAAAAGTGGCCATAAACGCCAAGGATATCAGCACCGATGTCATAAAGCCCATTATACTTTTCAGTATGTCATCTACATAATCTGGACAGCTGAATTCCCCTATGCGAATCTTAAAACAAACATTTAGCATTGAAAACTAATTTTTAACTAAGTTTTACTTGATTAAAATTTAATTTTTGCTTAGTTAGAATTTCAATTAGTGTTTGATCAATTGAATGTTTAATTGTATTAAAAGATGAATATCTCATTTTATAAGAAAATTCAACATCTTTTATTATATTAATTAATTATTAAGTTAAAATTAAATATTATTTTTGAATTACTGCGGCAAAAGTATTCGGGCGAATTTTGGTACAAATAGTCATTTATCGGTCTTGAAAGGACATTTGTTTTGTAGCTCTTTGCCAAACTGGATCTAAATAAAGCAAAATAATAAATAAATTTACCATTTTAATTATTTGTTTACTCTTTAGTAGAAATTGTGTATTCTATCTTTTCTGGTATTGTCTCATAATTGGAAAAATTGAATGCAACAAAAGCAAACATGTTTTTCCTAAGGGTTTCGTTGACTTTTTCGGCGCTGGAATAGTCAACTCCAATAAGATTAAGTTTAATATGGGTGTTTATTATTTGAGTAGAATTGCTGATAATGTTCCGAATAAACTCAGTATTCGGATGGTAATAAAAGTCTGTCGTATCAAAAAGCTCATCGTCAGCAATAAAATTGATAGGGTTTGATGGTGTACTATTTTGTTTTGGAAACAAATTGGGTCTGGAGTAGTATACCAAGATTACAAATATCAAAGTGAAGAGACATGAAAAAATGACTTCACACAGAAGACCGATGATGTTTTTTCTGTACAGAAGCAAATTTTTCCATGAAATTATTTGAATTTGGCGAAAAAAACCCGCAATTTTCCGATTTCTGTCCATGTTTTCAAATGAATAGTGATAATCTTTTTAAAAAAAAAAAAATTAAAATTTTATTTTTCAATTTATCAAACTTAAATTGGTCTAATCTTTATAAAGATAATTTCTATTTTAGCAACAAAATTAATTTCATAATTTCAGTATTTACCTAGATATTCCCTGATATGCAAAAATTTTCCAAATAATCGATTTATAAATCTCATTACTTTTTTGGTCATTATTCTCAAGCAATTTTTAAAGAATCTCGTTAAAATAACTCGATTATTCATTTTAAGAAAAAAAATTTAAAAAACCCTTATCGATTCATCGAACCTGATTTTTATCTAATCGATTTGATAAAATTTAAGGTAGGAGTTTTATGTTGGTGACGAGATTTCCCTAAAATGATTCAGCTAGGCTTTAAAATTATGAACTTAAATTCACCTGAAAATTTGTATAGTTTTGAAAAATAATTTGAAATATTAAAATTTTTTAAATAATAAACAAAATTAACATACGTTTTTAAAAGGTAATTTTCACACAGTATTATGGCTCATTTAGTGTTAGCAAAGTCCTCTGGGTTTGATTTTGAATTTAATTTCTAAATTTGGCTTAAAAAAATTATGATTATTTAATTTATGATAAAACTTTTAAATGAACAAATACTGATCAATTTTTTTCCAAAATTAAAATGTTAATTTATTTGATATAAAAGTTAAACTATATCGTGCAAATAAATTTTTTCTTAGATTAAAAAAACTTGATGAAAGAAATTTAATTAGAAATTTCCAAATAAATCACTAAAGCAATTAAAATAGAATTGATGAGTTTTTTATCAAGACCTGCTTCAAGTCGCTTGATAATTTTGGAGCCTTAAATATAAGATTTAAATTCTTTTAATAATTAAGAATTACTCGGCTATCAAATATGTATGTTTATCTTTGACACAAAGTTAAGAGAGTATAATTTTGTCTCATAAATAAATAATTAGATGAAGTTTAAAAATTATATTGTTAAAAAAAAAACTAATGACAAAATTTTTGATATTTTTTATTCACTAAAAATAGCTTATCTATCTTATTTTTATTACTTATCATCCTCATTAATCATGAAAAAAATTGAATGTTATTAAATTATTCAGATATTTTTTTTTTAAATTCAGGAAATATAGACTATCAATATAATAAAAATCCATTTAGTAAAACAGTCATTTTTGACTCAGATTTTTTAATTGCTAAAATAAGTGTTGTAAATCAATTTGACAATTTGAGCAATTTATTCGATTTATTGGATTTAAATTCATTCATTTTTCAATTTCAATTTTTCAGTTTTAAATAGTATTTAAAAAAACGAATATTGAAAAAAAAAATTTCCGGATAGATAAAAATTATCTAAAAATTTTATTTAATTAAAAAATTTGAAAAATAATGTAAATTAAAAATATTTTTAATATTTATTTCTTATTTTCTTAGAAAATAAAACACACTGTTCCAATAAAAATATTTTTTTAAAATTTTTTTAAGTTAGGTTTATTTTTACACTTATTAAAAAAGTTTCAAAGCAAATTTGAATTAGTGTTTGAATTATATTGGCCAAAGTTTTTTTTTTAATCTTTTTAAAATTCAAATATTGAATTAAATTTAACTAAAATTTTAATTTAAATTCAGATAAACTTTTTGTTTAAATTCGAACTCGACTATAATTTTTATTTAAATCTAAATTTAAATTTAAAAATTAATTATACTATTGGAAATTTTTTTATTATTTAATATACAACACCTAAATAGCTAAAATGTTATATTTTTCTAAAATTAATTCTCTCAACATTTGATTTTTTAAAATTAGCATTTCTTTTGATGAATTGAATAAAAAATAATTAAAAAATTTTTTGAAATACAATTGACTTGAAATTTAAATAATTTGTTTTAAATATAATAAATTTTATTTTTTAATTTTAAAGATACTAACTGAAATTGTAATTAATAACATCAGAAAGATAAAGATATAATAAGCATTGAAATAATATTCAAAAATTTAAGTTTAAATTAAAAACATATTTTAAATAAAAGTTTTAGATTAAATTAAGTTGATTAAGCATGTTCCGTTCCAAAAAATAAAAATTAAATTCATCTATTAATTTGATAAGGAAATAAATATTTTAAAATAATAAAATTAATGGGTCTATTTCGTTATGGGATCACTGGTTCAAGTCTTTTCTTTTAAAGATTTAAAAGAAATTTTAATTATTTGTAAATAAGTTTTTCTCTTTTTAATTTCCTTATCCTTCCAGTGCTTGACTTTACAATAAAGACTTTCGTCAATGTTCAAGGTTCAAGTTTATTACTGATTTTGCTTTGGTTGCTGAAATTTGAGCAGCCCTGATTTAAGCTTATCTCTCATTGTTTAAAATATCTATATTTAAAGTATCATTTTAGATGTACACTTTTTATTTTAGGTGATCATTTTGAAAAAAATTTTAATTAATTAGTACACATATTTTTGGTTCACTTAAAAAGTGAACCCAACTGACCACATAACGCAATAGACCCAAATTAATGCCTTTTTATTATTATATTTTTTTCTTTTATACGCTCCTTGAGGAGTTTATGGTCATTACTTTTTTTTCGTATTCTTTTCATTCCAAGTACATGCCCAAGCCAACGCAGTCTTTTGTTTTTGATTCATTAACTCATTAGCTCTGACTTGGTTCTTCTGTACAGCTCATTGTTCGGCAATATTTTAGGACAGTGTGCCCCAAGAATCAAGTCAATTTTGTTGATTATATTTATTTATAATATTTGATTACATGCTGACTTGAATACAAAACAGCAAGTGATAAGCTAAGACATTCTCAAGATAATATTAATTTAAGCTGCCAATTTCATTTTTTAAATATTTCAAATTTTTTAAATATTGGTCCACCATTATGAAAAATCTAAATTAGCTATTTTCTAAAATATATGTTTGTTTCAATCAAAGCTTATTTTACTGAATATCAGGATACAAAATTAATTAAATGATTCTGATAAATTTCTGATAGAGTTCTTATTAAGTGTATAGAGGCGAATATTGAAAAATGAATTTTTACTAATTCAGTACAGATCTGACTGGAATTAGTTTTTTTATTATTATCTTAAAACTTATTTGTAAACAAATCATTCAAAAATTTGTATTTTATTTAAAAATTAATCTGAATAAACAATTTTGTTAGCCCTTTTTCTGTCAAGATTTTCATCATTATAGATACAACTTATTACTCATTCACTTGAAGACTCTCTATAGATACAATATTTAAATAGCCTCATTACTTTGGCTATTTTAAATCTTTGTTATATATTAACTAAGATAATAAAATAAATAATACTTATTGCCAAAATCATTAAATTTTAATTTTTAATCGGTGCATTTATAGTCTTGTTCACTGGATCACCTAATTTTTAATAATTGATAAAAATTTAAGGCCAAGAAGTTATAAGTGCATTAACATTTAATATTTGTCCAGATAAGAGTGTGGTACAACACTTAAAGGTTAATTAGAAAGTTTGATTAAACCAATTTTGTCTAAATACGAAAAATTAGGAAAAGGGAGTTTTAAAAAAAAATTTTCAAGATATTTTTATTATTTTTTAGAAAGCATTTTTTAAAAGATTTTTCTAAATTTAAAGAACAAAAAAAATATTTAAAACTAACTGTAGCCATTAGATCATCGAAATTCTAATTATTAATTTTAAAAATCAAGCAGGAAAAAGAATACAATTACAATTTTAGTTAGAACTAAAATTCGAAAAAAAAAATACATTAAAAAAATAATAATAATTTAAAAATCAAATAGAAAATTGATCAATATTTTAAAGCTTGACAATTTTCTTAAAATCTTATCAATCAATTAATGGAAAAATGAGGCCCAAATTACAAATAAATATTTAATCTGTCTAGAACTCATTTTGGCGCCTAAGTTTAATAAAACCAAAAAAAAATTTTTTTTTTTTTATTTCTTTTTTTTATTAAAAAATTTTTAATAAAATCTTATGCGGCCGGTAGTCAACTGATATAAAAATTAATATTTATTAAGAAAAATGCTGAATCATTAGCTTCAATTCGATTGCTCTGTCTACGCTAAATTTTAATTTAATTTTGTATTAAAAAAAAAAAACATGTTTGGAACTAAATCTAATTTTTGAACCATTCTTTCGGGCCTAACTAAATCGTTGACCAAAAGTTATTAAAAAATAAATAATTGGATTTGTTTTCTTTTTTATGTTCTTTCTATTTAAACATATTTGAATTATGATTTCTAAATCTATGACGAGTAGAGGGTCTTTTGTAAATGAGTGGCCTTTTCGTCTCCTACATCATTTAAAACAATGGTGACCACATTGACACCAATGCCCCAATTTTCGATATCTTTATTGACCAAATCGGTGGGCAAGTTCTCTTTGCCGTAACCTCTGGCCCATATTCTCACAGTCTTATTGGCTTTGAGTACTAAATTAGGTGGAAATTTGAACACTATATCTTCTTTGGAGTCTACTCTTCTCTTCAAAACCCAGTTGGTCATTGAAATGTCCTTGTTTCGACTTGTGTTCTCTAGGATGATTACTTTGCCGTCTGGGCTGCATTCGGCTATTGACACTGGGCCCTTGGCACTTCGTTGAAATGTAGTCTTGGAGCTCATCTCTGAACTGGTCAATTTGTAGTCGTGTGGCTCTGGCACAAATTGTTCGACTAGGTTGTACACTGGACGAGAGTAGGTTGGCTCTGGTGGTTGTCTGGTAGAACGGGTCTCCTCGCTCTCCAACAAGCGGCGATAGGTATTTATCTCGAACTCAAGAGAAGTCTTGTTGTTCATTAGCTCGTCATAGTCGCCCATTAGCTCTTGTAGTTTGGCTTTAAGCTCGCTTATTTCTCTGTCTTGGGCGTCCAGAGTTAGACCATTGTTTCGTCTGGCCGCATCAAGGTCCTCTTCTAGCTGGCTAAGACGCATTATCAAATTGGCGTTGGCCTGTTTAAGATCGTTGAATTCGCGCTGGTTGTCGTCAAGAGAGGCGCGCAATGATGAAGTATTGTCCACTTGAGTAACACTGGACATTAGCTCAGCTTGTCTCTTGGCCTGTTGGGTTATTTCTTCTGTCTTGACCTTGTACCATTCTTCTAGTTCGCGTTTTTGTTGTTCATTTAGGTCCTCGAAGTCGCCGCGGATGTCGCGGATGGCCCGTTCGAGCTCATGTCGGTAAAATTGGGCCGGATCTATGTGCGCTCCGGCTTGTAATGAGCGCAATTCGGCCATTTCTTGTTCATGAATGGCATTCAAGAACGGAATCTGCTCCTCCAATGTTTGCTTCTCGTTCTCCAATCTGACTCGTTTAAGGGTCTCGCTGTCCAAGTCGGATAGCAAACGCTGCAAGTCCTCGTTCAAGCGGGCCACCTCACGCTTGTACTTTTCAATATCGGACTCGGCGTCTTTTATTTGACGTCGCAACAAATCCAACTCGACCTGGTTCTCCTGGAGCAAAAATTCCAAATTGCTTATTTTGTTCTTGTCTCCTTGGATTTGGTTAAGAGCGTCGTCATATTGGCGCTTGAAGCTCATGGCTTCATATTCGCTACGCTTGGCCTTTATTTCGGACATGGCTTTTTCGCGTGTGGTATCATCAATGGTGGCTCTGGCCTCCAACAATTCTGGCTCGTATCTCTCCTTGATTCGGCGTGACTCCTCGCCCCATCGCTGTCTGAGCTCTTCCAATTCGGCGAGCAACTTCTTGTTCTGGCCCTCCAAAAACTTAACTCTGTCTATGTACTTGGCAAATCTGTCGTTCAACTGGCTCAGTGTTTCTTTCTCTTGGTCGCGCTTTTGCTTTATCTGCGCTACTGCTAGGGCGTTCATTGGCGCCAATTGGTCGTCTCCGTGCGCCAATCGCACTCCACGCTCAATTACGGTGTTCTTAATTCGAACTGTCTCTGCCATTTCCAATCTCTTTATTTGGTCTTTTTATCTAAACCTAAACAGGTGATGATTTTAGTCAGAGATTTTTTTTATTTTGTCTTAACCCCCTCCTTTCCTTTGCCAACAAAAAACAGCTAAGAAAAATAATATTTAAAATCCTATAAATAAATATTCGTATTGACCGAGCTACAATATTGAAATAATATATTTATATTAAATAAATGACCCTTGATTAATTAAAATTTTATTTATTAAATATAAACTTTATTTAAGCTGATTTTGTTTTGTTTTGAGGCGATCGTGTATGCTGGCTGACCGAGTCATGCTAATACCGGGCCAAACACGAATCGCGTTCTTGTTTATTTTACATTTTATTACTAAAAAAATACAGTCAAAATAAAGAAAAAATTTATATTTATATATTTATCAAAAAATATATATCTATATGAATAATAAAAATAAAACTAAATCTTAGTTTTTATATCCGTCTAGTTATTCTCTCAAGCCCACCATTCTATAAATATAGTCAATAGTCGACTAGGTGTGTAGTTTAATAGTTTAAATAGAGAAATATGTGTTGTTATTTTTGAATAAACATTATTAAAAAAATATATGGATTTAGTGGTCTAGATCGAGCTTTAGGTTAATAGTTGAAAGCCCTCAAAATAGGTATTAATTAAATGCAGTATTTAATCTGTACAGTAATTTAACACTAACTCGATCAATTATGCTTGTTATAGCTTGGTATTTGGAAAGGATTATGAGATTGGTCTAAAACTATCGAGGCCTAGTTTTATAAATTAAATGTCATTTGCTCCAATTTGCTACTTAACCACATCTAAACCGGTTCTATTTATTGGCTACACTTGAGCCAGATAGACAATGTTAATTTTTGTATAGAAGCCACTTTAGTTGTTGACTTGGTTTAGTTAATAAAAAATAAAATAGAGCCTGCTGATATTTTTAAAAATTAAAACAAACTCCTGAAAATAAAATTTAGCTTGAGACCAATAGTGGACAATTGCTTAAAATTTAGAATTAAATTAATTCATTTTATATTCAAATATTAAAATATTGATTTATGCTTTTGGATAGATTTTATTTAGAACAAAAATAGCTGAGAATAAACACAGCCAGGTAGGCATACTCGGTTTAGTTCCTTGAAAGCCTGTAAGAAATTTGCTTAGTCTAATTAAGGAAGAATACTCCTTGGCCAAATTTGAACAAAAAAATAAATAAATAAAGATAAATCATTGATTTTTTTTTCATTTTTTTATCGTGATATTCATATTTTTTTTTGATTAGTTTTCTATTAGATCTGAACTTTCTCATATAAACAAAATCCTAAATAAATAAAACACATGTGATCAAAAAGATTCCAAATAGATAAGGTCGTGGATAAATATTAAATTTTATTTAGATAGCCTAGCGCAAAAAGAAAAGAAATTTGGCCAATTTAACACCTTCACGTGTTCAAACAGAGCCCTGAGCATCATTAACAAAAAATTTGATTATCTATTAAATAAAGCGCAATTCCGCTTGGGCCGCTAGGCTCCAAAGATTGGCATATGGCTCATCTGCATTGCTAAGCCTGCTTTATCAAAAATAAATTAGAGATAGCTCCGGGCTCCGTAATTCTCAGAAGGGCGTCAATTAAAAACGCTTTATCTAAAAATTAAAATAATTAACTAAATGATTAGTAATTGGAACAAGATAAATCAGTGCAGCTTAGAATAATCATAATTTAGACCTGACTGGCTATCCAGTTGTCAGCTCATAAAAATTTTTAATTATTTTTCAGGTATTTTTTAATATTTTATGCACAAGAAAATTAATTCGATTGAAATTATGGCTAATAAAATATGAAGATAAAGTTAAAACTTAAGAAAAAAAAAGAAAGAAAATAGTAAACCTTCTAAAGCCAATTTACTTGTAAATTAATAGTGAAGAAACAAAAAATTATTGTTTAAAAATTTGAAGGGCCTCTCTTTTCCGGGCTTCTTTAATATTTTTTTTCGGAGGCCAAAAATTAAAAATATATTGTCTCTTAGAGAAACGAGAGGTGAGCTAGGCCGAGTCGACAAAACTAGAAATCTTGCCACTACAAATAAACTTAAGTGACAAAATTTATTTTTTTTCTACAAAGCTAATAGAAATTGGTTAATTTGAAAATAAAAAATTGATTTTTAAACCATATTATACAAATAGTTTAAATTATAAAAAAATTATTCAAATTACTTTCTCTTGTATTTGATAATCACTAGTCAAATTAAATATTATCTAGAGGGTCATAAATTGTGCAACACTCTCTCTTAGCTATCAAATTATTCGAAAATAATTTAAAAACAAATTTACAGAATTAAATTCATTTATGTTCATAGCGTTCTGAAGAGAGAACGCCTTAATATTTTTTTTTATTTTGCCATGATTAAATTAATAATTTTGGCATAATTGTTTCAAAAGAGCCCGGTGCACGAATTTCTTTGCCTACGCTGGTGTCTTAGCAACAAAAATTCCAATTTTCCTTCTCTCTTTTTTTAATTTCCGTCTTTTCAGTCACAAAATGTCTTAACACTGTCCATTAAAGGAAAAAGTTTTTTAATTTATTTAAAAAATAGATAGACTATATAAACAAAATTTAAAATACCGATAATTTTTATCTATAATGTCTTGAATTTTATAACATTTTTGTAACTAGCAACCCAACACTTAGCTGAAATATGATACAAAATATTCATGAGATATCTATTTGTAAGTTTTCGGCTTCTTCCCCCCTCTATTGACTCGTTCATCAAGCTAGCTGTTTTGGAATTAATTTGCATTTTAGCTTTAATCGAGCCCCGGTGGAATAAAGACTATTTATTTCAGAAATAATTTATTAAACAAATAAAAAGCCCTGCCAAGGAGATAAATTAGGAGAATGCTTTTCTTGGTCCTGGCTATGTGAGTTTGCGTGAAGCCTTGTGAACAAGAACAATGTTCTAAAAAGCTTCGTGCGCACTAATAATCCTTAACAAGAATAATTAAGCCTTTCTTTTCTAAAGCCTAATTGAATTTTTTGAAAATAAAAACTCTTTTTTTTTGTTGAATTTTGGTCTTGAAAATAAATTTTTAGCATTGCTTTTTAAACAAAAAATAAAAATCTTTCTACAAGTAAACCTTTTAGAACAAGATTTTAACTTAATTGAAAATGAAGAATAACATTCTGAACCATTTTGCTTAAATGAAGATATTCCATTTGCTTGTTTTGTTTCAGCTAATTTAAAATTGTATACTCTAGCCAGGTATCTTAGGAGCCCACGTCAAACAAAAAATTAAAAGCTATATGCCTAAATTGTTTCGTTTCGAATTTGATTATGATCAATATGTTTTTAAATATTCGTATCAGGGAGCATAAGGCTGAATTTTGGATAGAGAAAAAAAAATGTCAGAATAAGATAACAATATGATCATTGCTTTAGATAAGCCGTAGCTTGAATTGAAAATCAAGCGATTTATTGAATGATTTTAAGAATTAATTGTCTTATCTCAATCAGATATCGATAAGAAATTATTTCAATATATTTAATCTAATTGAGTACTAGATAGCGATCGCAGTTAAGCTTTTTGCCACTAGGCATTATTATCAATAGGTTTTAAAATTTTGGTAAACAAATGCTTTGACAAATGATAGCTTAATGCGATGCTTTGTTTGCTGATCGTATCTAAATTGAGTTTAAATTATTTTAATTATTTAACAAATTCCGAAAGAGATAAATTTTGAAAACAAAATTAAAAAAGTGAATTTTGTTTTATGGTATTGTATTGATTTTTGTTTATAAATGAGACCGATATTTAGTCTATTAATAGTAAAATAACTTAGTTTTCATCAATTTTAAGATGGTATGGTTATTTTTGTTTTCTTATCAATAAATTATTTAAAAAAAGCTTAAACAAAAAATATTTTTTTAATTTCTATTAGGTGCTGATAGTTGACTAGTGTCGGATAAATCTTTAAATAATTTAATTTGTATATATTTAAAAAGAAAATAGTTACTTCATAAATTAGCATTTGTTATTAAAAGCAAATGATCTTTGAGTTCTGAACTTGGAAATTGTTTTTTAAAACATATGATTAAATCATTTGCATATGATAAACTCGTTTGTGTATTTAATATCTTTTAGCCTAATGAAACTAAATTTCTATTTAAAGATTATCTGCCATATCCTCAAACTACCTATTTCAATCAAAAACCAATTGATACTCTTATCTATTGATTTTATAATTACTTCACGAAATATTTAATAAATTAATGAGCTTTTTTATCTCAATATCATGAAAGAGCTTACTGCATGAATTCAAGAACAAGCAGTTTTAAAGATACTTTAAGTTACAACTCTCTTTGTTCGCTTATACTTAGTGAAATA
Organism: Brachionus rotundiformis; assembly: GCA_016802295.1. Lineage (NCBI taxonomy): Eukaryota > Metazoa > Rotifera > Eurotatoria > Ploima > Brachionidae > Brachionus > Brachionus rotundiformis. Next base: position 3,851,482 of record JAESIW010000200.1, read on the forward strand.
ATAGCTATTATGATATTTAAGTATAACAAGTATTACATAAAAACGTGAAATATTGTTGAAAAAGTTGCATGGAGTATAATACCCACAAAAATGCATTCAAATCAACAAAAATAAATTTGTTTCATTAAATATTTAAATACTGACAAATATGATCTATAGGCAAATTTATCTTTTCCCTACTGTAGCTATAGATCATAAGTTTTAAAAATGAGAAAAAAGAAAAAGTCAATTAAAGTTTTAGTAAAAAATAGAATTAGAAAAAAAAAATGTTTAATTCAATAATTAAATTTAAAAGCTTTTTTTTAGAATTAAAAAAATTATTTTCTATAAATATTTTAGCTATTTAAATACGGATATTAGTCGATAAATAAACTTGGCTTGAAAGAATAGGATTACGTTCTTTTTAATGAATGTCAATAAAAGGTGTTTTCTATAGCCCCCTCGAATATGATTTTTAAAGAAAATACTCAAAATCATCAAATTTCTTTTTAATATTTCTAAAAAAGCTTAAACAATATTAGTAAGCTTTCATAAATTGCGTTATTTATTAGGTAAATTTAGCTAATCAAAAACGATTGCTATTCCTTTAGGATGTATCTTGAATGAACAAAATCTAATTCTGGTGAGATTTTCTTAGTTAAACGATCATTAATTAAATTTATAATAATATGTCAAATGAGTCCTTTAATTGACAAACCTAATCCGTTCAAAAAGACGCCTTGCCAATATCCAGCATAAATCACAAAAGTTTTGATTAAAATTTTAATTAAATTTTACGTAATAGAAGCCTTGATGAAAATAGAAAATTAAACTTGAGCATATTTCTTATATGAAAAAAAAGTACATGGAGCAAATAATAATTTGAAGAAGTTATTTAACTTGAGAAAATAAGAAATATTTATACTATTTTAATCAAAATCTAGTTTAAGTAGGAAAAATAATTTCAGGTACAATTCCTGGATCTTGTTCTATAGTTAAATGTGTTTAAATTATAAAATATTTTATTTTTATTGTAAAAATTGAAAAACAAAAATTTCTAATATATTTGGCTGGCTGATGTTTAAAGAAGCCAAATATGCGCTACAATATTTTATTTTTTGATTATTTAATTTAGAAAAAAAATAATAATTGAAAAAAATAAATAGAATAATTTAAAGCAAAAAAAAATTAAAATTTCTTTTTTATTTTTACAAAGCAAAAAATTAGTAAACCCCGAAAAATAAATAAAACCGTATCTTTTAGAAAGAATTTGATTTTATTTCTTAATAATTTAAATTGTAGTAAATAGAGCTTAAATTGGCAAATTTTTTAAATTGTTAACTTTTTAATTGGGATAATACTCTCTTAAACGCTTCAATAAGCCGTATCGTGCTGATTTTTCTTTCTATTCAGATACTAACCGGTTCAGTGATAGGAAAGAAAATAGAACTTTTGGTTATGGTATTTTGTTATAGGTGAGCCGAATATAATAACTCTTTAAATGATAACACTTAAATTTTTATACTTTGTAAATGAATCATAGATTACAGATAAACACTAACATTTGCTATGTGTTATTAGATTGACATTAAATTATGTTTTTTTGAAAAAAATTCAAATTTTTTGGAGTTTATTTGGAATATCATAAACAAATACTTTTTTTTATGAAAAAAATGTGTGCAGTCTTGAATTAATCAAATTTAAAAAGAATTATTAAAAAAGAAGAAGATTTTTTTTTATAAAAATATGTTGAATCTACAGATTTATTTTAAATATTTCAAAATTTGCTCTTTAATCTCAGCTCATAAGAAAACAGATTTTTTCTTGTTTATTCGTCTAAAAGTTTATCTATTCTCTATCTCTCTCTCTCTCTTTTTCTTCAGGGCTATATTGGATTTAATTTTTGCTAATTAATACTAGTATCCTAAATTAGATTTAAAGCTCCTTTATTTGATATTGGATTTCGAAAATTTATATTAAAAAAACCTACTCAGCTTAGTTAAAAACATCCTACGGAAAATAAATGAAAACATCGGATGTTTTTAGAGCTTTAAGGTTTAGTTACTTGATTAATTACAAGTTAACAAAACATGATTTATGATTCATCTGAGAACAAGAAACTCAAAGCTTTTTTCGCAGCAATCCCCAATTTGGATAGAAAAATTTACACAATCAAAGATAACCGGAAGGTTTCAGATATCTTGTGAGAAAAAAATATATTTTTGCTTATTTGGAGCAATTATTTACCTAATTAAAAAATAAAAATAAAAATTTAACTAGTTATATATCAAATAGAAATTATTTGTCCCTAACTGGGCTTATTCGTCTAATATGTTAAAGATCATGATTGATTGAAAACCAAGAAAAGAACTCGTCTTTTGGCTTAATGTTTAATTTTTAATTTCAAATGTCATTTTTTTATTTATTAATAAAAAACAAATATCAAAAATGAGACAATAAAAAATAAACTTAGTCCCTAAAAGATTGTCCGCAAATGATAACTCAAAATTTTGTTCTGTGACCTTTTGTCTTGGACACTAAACTTGGTTTAAAGTTAAGCCAAAAATGAATTTTATTCTTAGACATTTCACTAGCTTAAATAGTGGGTTCAGTGTTGATTATTTTGCCAAGTAACAAAGACATCAATACTTATAACAATAAATTAAGATGAAAAACAATAAAAGGCACTATAGACTCTAGAATTCAAGATTTTACATTAAGTTTTTCGAGCAGCCAAAATTAGAAACTTCAATTATTCAACAAGCAAAATTTTAAGAAATTAAAAAAATTTTTTTTTCTTCACCTAACACTAGAATTATTTATTTTTTTCAATTAATTCAAAAAATTGTTTTTCTGAGAAAACTTAAAAAACAAATATTTTATTTTTGCTTCAATTGAAATAGCTTTGTTTAGGTAATAAAACATGAAGTTTTAGATTAGTATAACACATTTTAAATTGGTGGTGTTTGGTTTAAAAATTAAAAAATAAAATACAGCTTGGATTTTATATTAAAAGTCAATCGACAGGAAACTAACATACTTTAATTTGTTGATTAACTCACTAAATTTTTTTTATATCAGAAAAAAAACAAAATTATCAAATTGAAATTAATCTATAACATTTGATTAAGTTTCCAAATTAAACTAATCCTTCCGACACAATGAATACTTGTGTAATTGAATTCAGAAAGCTAATTGAAATATTTAAAAATAATTGAATATAAAATAATAAAATTTTTAAGTAATATTTTTAATTATCAATTAATCATTTATTAGATTTTTGAAAATTTGATGTCAAAAATATTAGTCTAATTGTATGATTTGAGGATTTGGTTTTAATTCAAGCAAATATGAATTAAATAAATCCTATCCAACAAGCTCAAAACGTTATATTATGACCATTTATGGTTTTAATTTGAACCATTTTTTTAAATTTAGTTTAATTTAAATATATTCATGAATACCTGATTTTATCCACCTTCATTCGATTCAAATTTAGGCATTCACAAACTCCTAATTGTTTTTAAAATTATTTTAATAACAGTATTTTGGCATTGTTTAAAAGCTAATTGCAGGTTACATTAAAAACAAACGCTGGATATTTAAAAAAAAAATTATTATATCATGTTATTATTTTCATATTTCGTGCTATAAAAATATATATACCTTTTGGGCTTATATTTAGCAGTTTTCTGAAAAACCAAACAAAAAAAACTAAAATTTGAATAAAAATTTATTTATTGACTTGATTAAAATAGGTAGGAGATAAAGATATATTATTATAGAAATTATAAATTTTTGATTACAGTCTTTAGGGGGCTGAATTATTTAAATTTCAAATTTTTTAAATATCAATTGAATCGAATTTCAAATAAATTAAGAAAAAAATTAGAACTTTTTATATTTTGCTTTATTAAAATTTTAATTTAATAAATAAAAGAATCACCAAAACTTCAATTCTTGCTTTAACCGAATCTTTCTCAAGAAAAATACGCGCTTGTACTTGATAATAGTTATATAATTTCAAGTGAGAATTTTTTTTTCGTTAATAAAACAAAAACATAGATTAGAAAACAAAAAAATAATTAAGCATTTTATAGGCCTCTTTTGGAAATAAAAGATTCAAGTTGGTGAACAGCACTTGAATAAATTTCCAAAAATTAATCTAAAAAATTAATTTTAACTTCATTTTATTTTTCTTGCTATTAAGCATAAGAGATCTCAAGTATTAGTAAATAATTTTGCAAAAAAATATATTTTTTTAAACAATAATTAGCCAGAATGATGCATTGTCATCCAAATTTGGTGTCAAAATTTAAGCTTGAAGTGATCAAAGTTTAATAATTTTGTGTTCAAATAAGTAAAATTTGTTTCGATGGCCCGACGTCTAAATAACAAAATCAAAACTAATAAAGATAAAAAAAATAATTTCAACATTTTTTATTCATTTAAGCTCAACAGATTGACATTTTGAATATCCTATGTGTGAAAAAATAAAAAAAAATTTTAGTTCAACTTTATTTAATTAGTTTATCAAAATGAAATAATCTTCAAATTAAATTTCAAAATAACTTGATAATTTATCGGTTGGTTAGGCCACTAATACCCGAGGTAAAATGGTAACCTAAATCTTTGAAATCAAAATTGCCTGCCAACTTTTGGCTATTCGATTAAAATTAATGGAAACTTAACCTATATTTTAAGTAAAAAGCCAAGACCTGATTTAAAGTCAAATATACACACAACAAAAAAATACTTATTATTGATAGTATAAAAATGGAATTTAAAAGCACGCGAAAATTAACTAAAACCAATAGATCATTTATGCATGTAAAAGGAGAGCTTAATATTTGCTTCAAAAAAATGTCCAATTCAGAGCAAATCTCATCAAGCACGACATTTAATTAGAATTTTTGTTGTTGTTTAATATGAAAATAAATAATTCTTTGTATGCTAGCTAGGTTTCCGTTTGGCGACTGAATTGCGGACACTCGAGCTTCGGCTAATAAAGCCTGTCACGAAATTTCAAATATTTAACTTCTTAAATTATTTCGGTGTTATTTTTTAGTTGTACAAATGTCTTTTTTGTTTGCTTTGGTATTTTGTTCTAGGATAAAATGTCAATAACACAAAAAAAAATAACAAAAAATAATAATCTTTTTTTTTAGTTTAATCACATCTGATCTTGATCAATCAAAGTTGATAGCTATCAACTGCGGACAAATTTGATGCACCATTGTCACTTATACGCTTGAGCAATCACGCTTCTGGTCAATCGGATAAAAAGCGTATGCTCAGCTGTTTTGGATTGTTCACGGCTCAGAACCAGTCCAATTTATTTATCTGTGATCAAGTGGGCTTGAATTGAAGGGACTAGAGTTGGTCTAAGATTGTAAATAGATAAGTGAACTAAGTGCAAAATGCGCATGATTGAATTTGTTCAATAAGCGAGAACTCTCTCAGATAGTTAAATGAGTATTTTTGCACTAGGAATTTAGTGGCTCTTATCAAATTAATTTGGCTTGATTGAATTTCGACTTGATAAGCTAAGTGTGATTTTAAGATCAAAATTCACTTAGGCCATCTCCAGGATATGAAAAAATTCGAATGCCTGCAAGGTCAAATGTATATTCTCTGGCCCAAGGGCTTCCAATCAACAGCTTGTTCGCTTATTCGAACAATTGTTTTTCTAACATACTTTCTAAATTAGGGTTCAAGTGAAAAATTAATTAAAATTTTATTCATTTAAATTTGCTCAAAAGTGCTTTATAAACTGTTCCAATAAGTTCTTATTTGTCTATTTTTGTTAATTTATTTTGATTCTTAGAATCAGAATAAGTGATTAGCCGTGATATGGAATATAAGTATTTTCTAGAGCGTCTTACAAGCTGGCATATAAATATCTTAGATGCTTATTTCAGTAGCACTCCTGTCAAATAATTAGAAAAAAATACATCTTTAAGTTAAATTATGTAATTGGTAAATGGAAAGCTAGACTTGGCTACTGAAGCCGCACAATCTTGTGGAGCATAGGTTCATTAATTCTGATTTCCACTCAAGTCGATCTTCCAGATTTACTCTTGCTTCTCTCCATGTAATGTCCATATCGGCAGCTATTTCATGACTGTTGACCTCCATGCTACCCATGGTCTTCCTGCCTTACGTCGATCTTTGGGTGTTCATTCATTTTACCGGATATAAGGAAGTTCGCTCATCAAACTATTTGAATTTTTCATTCAAAAAAGTGACTTTTTTCTTTTCATGAATTTAAATAAATGATTCAAATAAAAGATAATTTCTGATTGAGCTCTGGATATAATTATGAGATAAGGATATCGAGTAATAAATTGAAATTAAATTTAGAAAGGGTTTGAAAAGGCCAAGGAATGGCCTCTCAAAGGAGCAGACTTATAAATAAATTTTTATGAAGGATTTATGTTAAAATCAGACAGCTGCCCAGGCTAAATATAGCCATGTTCCGCTAGTCATTTGTAGCTTTATTATTACTCTTTTATAAGTACAAATGTAAATTAAACTTGATTTATTAATCAGCTTGGCGCATCATATGGAAGTTTAAAGACCTATATTGTAGCAGTGGTCTGGATAATTCCAATATTGTCCGGACAATATTTTTTAATAGCTTATTTAATAAAGTAGGATTGGATTTAAGTAATTTATCTTTTCTTATCAATGAAATTTTGACAGAAGAATTAATATGGATAATAGAAATCTAAAAAAAGCTTAATTTATTAAGGTTAAAAGAAATAGTAAGTTTAATATTGTTTGATTATTGGATTTGAATTGTCCACTCTTGTTACTGGTCAAGTGCTCTAGGTAGGGGAGTTTTGAATTCAGGAGATATTGGGCTGTCGACAAAGGCGCAAGAAAACTCTAATTTGTGCTCTTTAGAAGGACTATGTGGAGGACATTTTTATTAAGTGTAGGGTATTTCATCAAATATAAGAAAGTTCGCTCATCAAAGTGTTTCTTTTAATCGAAAATTTTTCATTCAATCAAAAAGTGATTATTTTCTTTTCTATTATAGGCAAGGAAAATGCATTTTTTACATCAAGCATAATTGATGAATTTTCTTCTTTTGACTGATGATTTAAACCAAGTTTCTTCTATTTGTGGAAAAATGGTATCATTTACTTTCTGAAAATGTTTTCAAAAACATAGTGTTTCATCAAAGCCCGGCTACTAAGGCCCTACAGAGATAATTAAAAAAATTTATTAAGACAATTAAATAGATAATTAAATTTTATTTATTGACAAGTAAAATTTGGATTAGGATGTTGTTATGGTAACGAGTATTTGACAGTTTGGCGGGTTCGAGAGTTCGCAGGAATAATAGCTCATAAATTATTATTATTAATTGCTGAACTCGGAGTGACCTTTATTTTGGTAGACTTGACCACGCCTTGTATGCACACAAAGCATGTATTCAACAACATTGATAAGTATAGCCTAAAAAAACATTCTTTGTATAAATCCAAAGTAAATAAGACAATCTAGAACACGGCCATGCATCCAATTAGAAACAATCCAAAACATTCATTGGTCATTTTTAAATCGATTTTAGATCAATATTTTTATACAAATCTTGAACAATTTATGTAGAACAAATTTTCTGTATTATTTTAGTCCGGGGCTAGCAACTATTTCGCATTTAACTTTATTTTTTTAGTCTAGTTAATTAGAAACAAACATAAAATCGATATTTTCTTCATTATTATTGATGCATAACTCCACCCATGTTTGACCGCCCGTCTCACCACCATTTTTATAGTTGTATCTTGATCACGTTCAAAATAATAAATTAACATTGGTCAATTAGATTTATGTATATATAGTATGGCTTAGTTGATAATGGTGGCCAGTTTTTTTCAATTCATTTTTCTTCATTTTTTTTTATCGTTAACAAAAAATAAAATTTTGGAATTTTTTTAATAAAAATTTTTTGTCAGAAAGAGTCAATAAGCGAATAGATTAGTGTCAAGTGATGACTGTGGTTGATGATGATGATTGTTCATCACCGGGTCTACACTTGCCACTAATCTCGCTTTCAAATGCCATCCAGTTCAAACAGCAGCAGCATCTATCCAGGCTTATGCTCAGCTGGTGAGGTGACACGCGGCGAATATAGCTAGCTTCATATCACCGGGTAACACACTCACCTTTGGAGTATAATCGTAGTCAGCGTTGGTTTTGGTCCTGATGTTCGTTGAGCAAGTGTAGCCTGTGTTATGTGGATAAGTCGGTCATCACCGGGTTTTCACACTTGCCAAACGATATCAAGCTTTTCCTCCTTTTACTTTTTTATTTGTTTTGTATTCTTAAATTTTAATAAAATAAAATTTTCAAAACTCATATTTTTCTTTAATTTTATTAATAACATGATTAGGTATCAGGAAGCCATTTTGAAATTCTAACCGATATATCCCGGTCCGAATCTACTAGAGCTAAGCAACCATACATATAACTCTTTAATATATCCTCTATTGTGGTAATAATCTTGGTATTTATCCTTCAACCTGTACTCCTCAAACCTTAATTGTTATTAACTTGTCTAAGAATTTATTCCATATCCAGTTAGTTAAGTTGTCATGGTACTTAATCAATTTAAGACATTGACCATCATCTATGCCCAAACATCATTAAATTGGCTTCTAGTTCCAATAAAAACCTAACTATAATTAAAAATTTTAAAGACTTAGCTATGTCTTTAAACCATCTAACCCATACAAAGTTGATATTTATTGATTTTATGCTTAGCATGTGTCTTTTGAAAAAGCTTTGGAAAAACATTGGTTAAATATTTCTACAGTCAAAAATAGTCAAAATATTCCAAAGCCTTTTGCTAGAAATTAGTATAAAAATTGAAAAAAAAATTGAATGTAATAGTCAGATTTTTTGCCAAGAACATAAATGTAAAACCCAGTTTTAGTATTCACACGAAACCCAAAATTAATAAAGTCTACCATCATACTACATTAATATAATTAAAAAAAGTTTAGTAGAAACTAAACTGATGTACGGAAGTGAATGCTAGATATTGCCTGAGTCTGATGGAAAAAGCCCAAATACCTTTCAAATTGGAGGTCTAAGGAGGACACTTGGGATCTTTTGGTTTGAGATAGTGTAAATCAAATTTAGTGGACATCAAAAGTAATCACCTTATGCTCTTCAAGAAGCGTAAAGGAGAAAAATGACATAATTAATAGATAATTTTTTTTTAGTTTTAGAATTCATTTTTATATTTTTGATAAAATCATTATATTATAGTGCTAAATTCTAATTTTAAATAGAATCATTTATTTAGTTTTTTATTAATTCAAGAAAATCAAGCGTATAAATTAAATTGATGTTATTATGAAATTTGTTGGTTCATATTTTCAAAATTGGTCAAATAAAGCTGAAGCAAAAACAAAAACATTTTGGATTTTATCCAAGACTAATTATGCGTCGGTCAAATTAAAAATCTATCGAACTTTTACAAAAATTTTTTTAGGGTCTTTAGTTTTGAAACTCTCGAGTATGTCTAAAATAATAATTGATAAAAAACACTTAACAAAAGATCTAAAACACTTTCTTTTTAAATTTTGTCTTAATAATATACTTTTAAGTTTTAATGTCGATTATTTTTCGTAAAAATTTAACATGTCTTACTAAAAAGTTTAATGAATTAGATTAAAAAAAGTTAATATTTAACCAAATAAAATTCGAGTCTGATATATAAAATCTCACATAATGATTTTTCATTAAAGTAATGTGAAAAGCGCTATGAACAGAAACCATATTTTCACTAGTTTAAAACTAGTTAAGTTAATCAAGATTTAATATAACCAAAGCGAATAATTTTAAATATAAATTATTTAAGCTAATTTTAAGACTTGAAAAACCTTAGATAAAAATAATAAAATTTATTGATTGGATTCTTCGGTCGCCTTCTTGACCCTAATCCTCCGCATTCAGTAATAATAAATAAACATTGTAAGCATTTACGGCTTCTTGATTTTATAAACAAGCAAATAAACCAAATTAAATAACTTAATAAAACTAAATAGAATTTTTTTTCTTTATTGATTAAAAAAATTTTAATTTAAGATTCGATTTTAGAAATCTGTATATATATCTTGTTTTATATTTTTTAAAATAATGTTTAACACAAAATGGAATCGACCAACAAAAAAATTTAAAAAGTCTTAAATATTAAGTATGGTAAACGAGAAAAAGTTTTACATTCAATATGATATTTTATCAATACTATTCTTAATTGATTTCCATTGAAACTGCTTCATTGGAGTCTTTAGCATCGCGTTGAATTGATTCGAACATGTTGGCAAGCTCTGGTGTTGCTCTTATGTTGGCCAAAAAGTCTCGGATCATCGGATTCTTTTCCGCATCAGTAATGTTTAGCAACGCAACAAATGCTCTTAGTGCAGAGCGCTTCAGCTCATCTGTCTTTTCATATTCTTGTTTCACAGCGTTGCTCTTCACTTTTTGTAAACATGTATTTACCAATGGTTCAATCAAACGATCAAGACCTAAAAAAATTATATTCTTACCAGAATAAGATATTTATATTTAATTTTTACGTTGTAACAAAGCATTGGGACACAAAGTCGATAGACGAACAAGCATCAAATAAGTCAACATTTTGATATCATAGTGATCTTTGAGTCCATCTTCTACATGATTTAGGAATTCGAATATGTCAATTCTGTCCAAACAAGAGTCCAATAAAGTGTACATGGTTTCGAAAGCCGCTTTTCTCAAATCTAATCCATCATCAACTGTGTGCTTGAAAGGACCCATTTCAACTTCTCTGATGAGCTCCTTGCGAACTTTGGTCTCATTGTAAAGGTACTGAATAAGGGTCGAATGTTGCACATCAGCTCCATCAACATTCATTCCCTCTTCGTTTAATCTGCTCATGGTAATCAAATCTCTGACCAATGCTGGTTTGTTATGCGCTGCTGAATTAAATGTCACCAAGGCCACTCGTCTTACATTTATGTCTGTATCCTTCAAGGTATTTAAAAACTTTCCCAAGTAAGTTTTGAGATATAAATCAATCGGTTGAGGCTTTTAATTAAATAAAATTAAAAAAAAATTTATTTAAGTTATTTATTTTTACTTGATCAGTGATCGTAAATTTGATTGCAGTTACCACTGTAGCTCTTGCCAAAGCGGATTCAGATTTTAGATATTTCTCCAAAGTTATGATTAGATTCTCTGGGTCAAGTAAAGTCAATTTTCCAAGGCATTCAGCCACAACATTCCTAGTTCCTTCTTCACCACATTCACAATGTTTTATCAAAACATTCCATATGTCATTGATGTAAGGCTTCAAAACTTCCAAACCTTTTTCCTGACTACTCTGATAACTAATTATCTCTTTCAATGAATTAAACAATAAATATTGCCGCTTGGAGTTGGCGTTTATTTCTTTTAGGATAAAAGGAATGTATTTTTGTAAATTTCCCAAGCTTAGATAGCCCAAAGCGTAAGAAGCAGCTGATTTAACTTCTTCCAATGGAGATGAAAATGAATCTAAAATAACCAGTTCAAGATCTGCATGACGGCTTAGCTCACTTAAAAATAAAAAAAATAACTTAAAAACTATTTTTTTTCTGTAAATTGTAATTTACATATATTTTCCGGTTTCGCCTAGACACAACAGGGCTAATAGTCGAACCGAATCACGTGACTTTGGATCCTTTATATCCTGAATGAATTTTTTTATAACCATTTGTCCTTCTTCCTGGTTAGTCACTGTAAGTGCGGCAACGCATTTGGCTATTGAGTAAAAAGCTTGTTTATGAACAGCCAAATTGCTGCTTTCATAAGCACCATGACCATTTGCTGGTTGTGTAGTCAAACTTTGCTCTCTAATAGGTTTAATGAGCATCTTTATAAGATAATAATTAAATTTCATGATTTACTTTTACTAATTTTTAAATATTTACCGTAACCAAGTCTTGGTAATTAAGTCCAGGTTGTTTATGCTTTACCAGAGAAATAAAAAATTCGATTGTTTGCTCAAGAGCTAAGCCTTGCAATAATGGAGATTGAATCAACTGCAGCGATTGAACTAAAATATCTTTTGATATTAAACTGGGGCCGTGTTTTAAGCAGATAAGAGTAGACATTTTCAAAGCAACCTTTAAGTAAAATTTAAATTATCTATTAATTATTTAAATAAAAAAAGTACGTATGAAATATGAAGGTCATTCTCGGACAAAAGTGCCGGTAGTTCAACAATCACAAATTTCTTAAGATCATCAATAGTTATGAATTGATTATAATTATTGTAAATAGATAATAAAGCATTTATTGATGAGAGTTTAAGAGTTCGATAGTTTTTTCTCAAAAAGGAAGCCAATAATGGCAATGCTTCCGGTAAAATAACATTCAAGTCCACTTTACTTGGAGATCTTAAAAATTAATGATATCAGAATTTTTATTAGAATTAAGTTTGAAATTAATTAAATTACTCTGCAATAATATTAATGGCTTTTACAGTAGTTAAGCGAGTTATTTCGTTTTTTAAACGCTCAACTAAAATTGGCCAACATAAATTTAAATCTTTGCCAATCATGTCTCCAAGATTGCAAATTATTTGAGCCCTTGACAATAAAAGATAATTGATATTTTTAAATTTCTGTTTCAAATTAATTATTAAATTTAAATAAAATAATTTTTTTTAATTTTAGACTTTTAATAAATAACTTGAAGAAAAATTTCAGTAAAATTTTAATCGCTAATTTTTATGGATGTGATCGGTTATGTGACCATTAATGGTGTCTTATTATGTGACCAGCGATTATATGACCAGACTTACTTCTTCTAACCAGTTACAAGTAAAATATCCTGGTCACCAAAATAATTAAATAATTAAATAATATAATTAAATTAAATTAAAAAATTAAATTTTTTTATATAATTTTCTTGAAATTTGTGGAAAAGAGATAAAAATAGTGATAAAAATAGCAATAGTGAATCGAAGTTCGTGGCGATGTAATAATTAAACAATTATAAGTTGGTTCTCTTTGACTTAAATTTGGTCTTGTCTAATTTTAAGATTAAACTAAGACTAGATTAAAATATTTTTTTTCATTAAACTATTATTAATTCGATTATAATAAAAATATAACCTTTTTTTACCATACTTGTCACAAAAAAATTTTTTTTGGCCACACTTTATATTAGATGACTGTTTGACGTAATGAGTGACCATTGTTGGTCACATAACTGGTAAGACCCATTTATATTTTCAAGTTTATTTTCATATTTTTAATAAGAAAATTTTAATTATTAAATCTTTCAAATTTTATAAATTTTTATAAATTTCAAATTAAAAATTGAGAATAATTAATGATTAGAAATAAGATATTGTGGAAAAAATAAATTATCCTTAATCACTTACATGCAATTAATGGCTCTTTCCTTTACTTCCTGATCAATATCGGTCTGTTTCAACCGAGCCAAAGTGGCTGAGTAGAAATCTACGGCATATTGAGAGCAATTTTTATTTTCCTTTAGGGCACTGCGGATTATTTTCGACAAGTGCTGGCTGACCAAAAGAGCATCAGATGCTATTTTGTAGAAATTGTCTTGGACACATTTCAAAACACACTTGACCAAAATGTTAAATAAAATTAAACTAAATTAGAGAAAATTACTTTAACAATTAAATCTAAATATTGATGGAATAAGACTTCATCATGGGTTAATATTAGATTATTTAAAAAGTTTAGTGTGTCAATTTTCATATTAGATGTTGAAGACTTGTCACTAGATAAAAAATAAATTTATTTTTTAAAAAGTATTCAAAACAAACTTTAGTGAAAAAATTATTCCTTGCACTACAACATTTAAATGATTAGCCAATGCGCCCGGATAGACATTAACTAGTTGGGTCAATAAGGCAAAGCATCCTTGTCGAGTTTTGGCATTTTTGTTTCTAAGCAATTTCTGCAGCGACTTCACAATGGAATTTATCTGCGATTTAAGTAGCTGAATGGACCGCTCTTCAGTTTCCAATTGCTTCATGTCCAAAAATTGCTTCGATTTTAGTATCAGTGGTTTTGTTTGCTGCAAAATTGTAATGTAAACATTAAAAATATCAGTTTTTACAGTTTCTTCTCTTTCTGTTAATTATAAATAAATACTTAAAATTTTTAAAATAAATTCTAATTTACCTTTGAAGCGACTAATTAATACAGGAGAGACCTCACTATAAAAAACGTATAAAATTTCTCTTCTTGTACCAATTATTGCGTCCATACACTTGGCTGAAGCTCTTCTAATTCTCCAGCTAACATCGTCATCGTCCGAGTATTCTTCTTGGTCCCTTTTTAAAGTTACTTTTAAACTTTTTAAAATAAAAAATTTTCCAATCTACTCTTCTTCATCATTGTCGCCTTCATCAAGATCCATTTCCTCATCATCATCATAATTATAATTCGGATCGTAGGAAATATATTTAAGACACAAGTCTAATATCTTAAAAAAAATATTTATTTACTTATTTGAGACAACAAAAATTTTTAAAAATAAATATAGAATTATATATTAAAAAAAAAGTTTTCGAATTGATAAATTCTAGTATAGATGGGGGTACAATTCTTGGCAAAAATGATATCAAATTTTTTAAAATTTTAATCTCAAATTCAAAGAATTCAAAGGCTATCTATTATTTCCTAAATTCTTTTACCAACATGATAGACATGGTAGTTGCTTCGATGATATTTTAGTTTAAAAAATTTAATAGTCTACTTGTTTAATAAATGGTGTTATTTCTTTTGGACATCTTCTAACAAATGATTCAAAAGCCTGCAGTGAGTACTCGACAATCTCTTCATCACTACTATCACAATAGAAAACTATCAATGGAATTATACTATCCAAATTTTGACCAATTCTTTGACCAGCAGTGCGACTTATTGCGCTCAAACATTGAATATAAGTTTTTGTCAATGAGTTAGATTGTTTTTTATTTAGCTCGTTCAATAACAGACCGAGCAGCTCATCAAAAAGGACTGTGTTACAACTAGACACCAAATAGCCTATTGCAAGGATGACTCGTTTTCTTACTGCCAATCGGGCACTCACAAGCTGTATTTTTAGACATGATAAAATTTGTGGGTGAAAGCTGATCAAATTATTTCCAAAATAATTGAGAATATCAGCCATTATATCAAGAGTTTCGAGTTGTACCGAAGCATCATTCTTTCAAATTAAAAAAATTTAAAAAATTAAATTTTTATAATATTTTTTACCTTTTGAATAGAATTTAAAAGACGGCCTGTTATTTTCTTAACTACATTTGAACTTATTTGTGAAGATATATGTGGTAATTGGTTTATTACGGTCTTCAAACCGATTGTAGATATATCTTTTAGCTGTTCTTTATCTGAAAGCATGTTTGAGCATAATGTCTCAACTATTGTTTCCACTTGGAACTCTTTCACTTTTGCTACTAAAGGACCTAGGCTTTTAAAACAATTTAATTAGAGAGAAACAATGCAAATGTCTTATTTACCATTTAACAGCCAGATTTTGTACCTCACCATTTTTGTCTTCAAGTAGTTTTAGCAATGTTTTGACAATCTAAGTTGAAAATTAAATAAGATTAAAACCAAAAATAAGCAATTGGATTACTTTTCTTTCACTGTCATCATCAAGCTTAATCGAATCACTCTGAAGTTCTGTCATTAAGTCATTTGTGGCCATGAAACGGAAGTCTTTGTCTACCGATGTCATCTTTTTGTTTAAATATGTTAAATAAGGATAAAAGATATTTTATTTTTGGATATAACCTTCTCCAAGAGAATAGGCAAATTTGAAATTTGATATTGATTAGCCATTATGAATCAATTAGTATCTATTTTTTTAAATTTAAATTTTTATGAGTTTCAAAACTTTTTATATCAAATTAAATAATTTTTTCATTATTTTAGGTTTTAAAATGTAAATTTGAAGCATACTTCTGTGTAGAATTATTATTCTGCATTACTTGATTTTGGTTTCATTAAAAAAAACATTGCAAATTTTAATTCATCTATTTATGTAATCATATTTTAAGGATAAATAGAATGCTTTATAGTCAAATATATATAAAGAATGTAAAAAGATATTTTTTTAAATAACTTGATTTACTTTTATCTTGGAAAATAGATATTTAAAAATAACAATTCTAAGCTGGATAAAACCTGTCAACAAATAAAAATTAAATTAATTATCCAAGTCCATCTACGATCATCCTAGTAATGATCTTAATTTTTTATTAAATAGTTAAAGCAGTTCTAAAATGTACAAAAATACTAACTTGGCCCGTATATTAACAAATATTTAATGCGTAAAAGCTCTTGATAAACAATTAATTATATTAAAATTTAGTTTCATTAAAGACCTCGTGATGCATGATGGTAGATGGAGTATCATATTTTAGATTAAAGATAGATTATTTTTTCTAAAAAATATTAATGTTATTAAAATTTTTACTTTTTTATCTGTATCGAGCTAAAGCTCCTTCAGAATAATTTAGAATAGTAAAAATAGAATAAAAATATAAATGAAGTAAAGAAAAAAAATGTTTAAGTAAAGTAAAAAACTCAAGATTTCAGCTTATATTGTATTAATAGTGGAGATAAAATTGTTAGATTAAAACATGTTAAGATGATTGAGGATTCATAAGAAAAAAAAGAAATGGTAAGTTAGCAATTAATTGATATAAATAATATATATTAATATATAAATTCTTGGCATCAAGAAAAGAGTTATGAAGTTTTTGAGCTTTACCACCTGATCACCTTTATGAACACTTTTACAATTCATTCAATCTAATTTAAGATTTAATCAAAATTTAGTTTGCAACTTGGAGATATGAGGATAGAAATGAAGATGAGAACCAATAGTTTTGGGAAACTTGGTTCAAATGAGTCAAACAAAAAGTGAAAAATCTCATAATTTAAGCTAAGCTATCAGTTGTTGGACCATGCACCAAAGTACATTTCACCCATGTCTTAGATTGTAGTGCAGCATAATCGAACGAGGGAATTACGGTAGTTAAAAAATTGTCAAACTTCATTTAACTATGGTGACAATGAAATCAAGTATATTAGAATTCGATTGATAATGTGGCAATGAAAGATCTTTAACCATGTGGCTTTGTAAAGACATTATGAAAATCTAACCTTGAAATTCGATATTTTTTAAAAACTAAATAAAAATTTCAATTCTATGGCCAAAAAATATTAGATAACCCAAAATCGTAAATTCTCAAACTAATCATCTCCATTCTCATTCCTCTAAAGTATTAAGTAAATGTGTCACCACTGTATCATATTTAGAGTTTAAATAAATATCAAATTAAATACGAAATTGTAACTGAGATAAAATTTTTTCCAATGATAGATGTTTGGTTATGTAAAATATGAATGAGCCATAGTAAGAAGATGATTACATTTTCAAAAATATTGGTATAAACCGAAAATAATAATCAACCAATGCCATAAAATCTAACATTTAAGGTTAAGTGGTAAGTAACTAAAATTTTAATCTTATAAATGGTAATGTTGTCTTCACATGCCAAAACAACTTTCCAAACCCAAACCAAAAATAGAATAAGAGTTAAAATTCGAGTATTCTAACTGATAACTAAATATAAAATTAAGTAAAATTAATTGTACACTATTTTGAAAAATTGAACCAAATTTTTAAGCATAAATTTTACAAGTGAAGAACAAAAATAAAAAATAAATAAAACAAAATGAAATAATGTCAATTATTTTATTAGAAATATTTTTTATTGTAATTTTATAACTCCTGCCTTCCGCCAGAAAGACCAGGACCTCGTTTTCTCTTTTCTTTTTTCTTTTTTATCTCTTTTGGTGGCTCTTCAGCTATCTTGAAAACAAAAACAAATTTTTAAACTAAACAAATATATGATGGATTTTTACTTTTTCTACGCTATAAGGATTATGAAAATCGGCTTCCCTGTCAATTATATTCAGCTCTTGGCTCATCTTATAATATAAATGTAAAAAAGACTTTTTTTTTGCTTATAAATGTACCAAATAGATAGCTTTTTCAGTTGTTTGATCGGTCAGCTTTGATTGAAGGGTTATGCTTATTGCAGCTTCAAGTGAAAATTGCCAATTTTTGTTTTTATCATAAACTTTATGAAAATATTTTGGAAACCGAAGAGCTAAGTCTGAAGCAAATGCCGTATTTTCGATGACAGATGAAACATCTACAATTAGAATTGATTAATTATTTCTCGTAAAAAAAAATCCTTAATTACACCTTCAATTGTTTCTTTGTCAATTCTTAAATTTTTCTCATTATTTACGCTTTTTTTGGCAAGATTTTCCAATGAATGCTTAAGCGTTTCGAAAAGCTTCTCCAAAACTATCTTAAGCATTTCCTTTTCCTTTTTTTTATTTCCTAAAGCAACTATTCTTTTCACAGCTTCGTGTTGAGCTTTTCTCTTTTCCAAGAACATTTTGGTATCTGTTCTTGCTTTATTAGTTTCAATTTTAGTTAAATAAATAAAGGTTTACACATTTCTTTAAACTCTGGAGCCTGTATCTTTTGTTCAGAAGAATGGTCACTTTCGGAGTGAATGACATGAATCCAAATATTCAAACAAAACATCGAAAACAACAACCTGCATTTTAGATAATTCATTTAAGTATCGTTGATCTCGGTTTTTAATTAAACTACTACTAAATAAAGTGTAATCTTTTTGATTTTTTTATTTTATTAAATTTGAAAAAAGAGTATATTGCCATATTTGGTTGACGTATTATTTATTTTTAACATTAACTAGGGGCTTTGTAAAGTTTCTAAAGCTATACTTCAAGCAGTTGGGGCTGGTGTGAATAGAATTAGTTTTTTTTTTAAAAAAGGGCTTTAATTTAAATCAATCTCTGGAAGTGGAAAATCATAATAATACGCTGAGTAAAATTTAGCTCAAAAATTTTTTAAATTTTGTACAAATATCGAAATAAAATGCTTGATTTAAAAGAGTTTATTAAATTTACAACAAAATATGAATATAATTACTTAATAATAACTTTTTAGATAACTAAATAATTATTAATTTTTTATTATATAATTAAATTTTAATATAAAATATCAAAAAATAAATTGAATTTTATTAATTAAAATAAATAAGGATAATAATTAAATATTCGATGACAATTTATTCTACCTAAGCTCAATAAATATACAAGAATTAACTAAAAATAGGTTACTAAGGAAATTTAGTTACTGTTAAAAAAAAAATATTATTTTTAAAAATATAATTAGAAATAAATATAAAATTGGGTAATAAATTTTTTTGTGCTTATTTTGAATTAGTAGGCAAATGAGCAAATTAACAGAGGAATAATTTTGGCCTAATAAATGATCACTTTATTTAAAATTTGATCAGGCAGGCTTTTATTAAATTTAGTTAAATTTTTGATTCCAAATAATTATTTTATAAATTTAAATATATTCAATTTAGTAGAATTAGCAATGCCAAATTAGTTTATTAATTTAAGATCAGCATAGAACCATGATGGAATAATAATCAAATTTAAATTTAAATTTTTTTTAACATGGCCACTTTGATGCCAAAATGAATAAACTTATTTGCCAATTATCACTTTGGTTACCTATTAAACACTTTATTTTTAAAATAATCTAATTTATCAAGGCAAATTAAGAATTGGGTCACAAGTTAAAATTAATAAAAAGGTACCGACGTAAAATTTGTCTTATGTATAAATTTCAAATGCTTTCTAATCGGCCTGAAAACCCTCTTTCTCATACTGAATCAAATTATAAATGCTAATTTATTAAAATTAATTTATTCATTTCGGTTAACCTAAATTTTGGTAAAAAATTATTAAAATTAGTCGAGCTAATGCATTCTATGCATTTGATTTTCGACTATAAATTTAGTACTTATAAGTTCATTCAAAAAAATACAATACCCCGCTTGGTATAATTCAGATTAGGTTGTACACAATTAGGCCCAGGTACCGAGCACTCCCCCTCTTCTCTACTTTATTAAATAATTATAATTATTAATTTAAGCATAATAATTCAGTTCACACTTTCTCTCGCTTCTAAAGCTCACGTCCCAAACTATTTATACCAAAATTTCTCTATGTTTCTCTCATTTCTAGCTTTAAAAGAAATTTTATTTCAAAATAATATTAATAAACTATCAGATGAGCAAATACACTCATAATAATTATTAAGCTATGGCAAAACCATTTCTAAGCCAACCAAATTGAATATCATTACTTATTATTAAAATAGAATTTTAGAATGGCTTGCTGCACGACCATTTCACCATTGAACTCTTCACAGAAGCGCCGCACATCGGCCATGTTTGACTTTCCGCACTCGGCCAAGCGCCGCCGGCCGCTCTCCACCTCATCGACCATGCTAACCACAGCCACCAGTCTACAAGCTTCAAACAAACAGGTCATAATCGAGTCCACTGAGAAAAAGCAGAGTCCATTCCAGTCGGCGCCGTACTCGCCCACCAGCGGCATGATGAGCGACGACTCGAACGAGAACCAAGTCAGGAACGAGTTCATGGAGCGGATTAGACACGAAGCCAAGCGGCTCATCCGTCGCCGCCAATTGGGCGTCTCCAGCTTCAACATGCTCAATGTGGAAACATCTGTATCGGACTCGAGCCTTTCCAACGAGCCCGTCTCGCCACCCGACCTCGCCTCCGAGCCCAAAAACTCCAAGCTTAGGTCCCTGCTCGCCCACAATGACGTGCCCTTGTTCTCAATCAACCAAGTCAGCCTAATCTGTGACAAAATGATCAAGGAACGCGAACACTCCATTCGCGAACAGTACGACAAAATTCTCGCTGAAAAGCTCAACGAGCAGTACGACGCTTTTGTCAAGTTCACCCATGAGCAAATACAGCGTCGCTTTGAGACCTCCCAATGCAGCTATGTTTCCTAAACTGCCTCACTAAGTGTTAAATCTTTAAATCTCGTTATAACTTTTTCACTTATCTTTATTTTAATGTTATCTTTTTTTTCTATATCTATGTTTAAAAACAACGAAAACCACCACCATTGTTGGCCATTTGAGGTCCATTTTTAATACTTGTATAATTATCGGAATTGATTGATTGATTTAAATAAATTGATAAATTTTTGTTACTTTGTTTGTGATCGATAGTGACCCAGATCTAACATTGATCCAGTGATTTGACTTAATGGAAGTATTCTTCACTTCAACTGGTATTTGCCAAGTCAGCTTTTTTTTATATGTGTGCCAATTGTATATAATGACCAATGGATTGAGTTTTAATCATTGAATCTGTTGGTCGTTTCGTTGTAGAAATTGTTTTTAAAAGTTTATTTTCGTATTTCATTCAAGTGACTATTTCTATATCTTTATCTTTGATGCAACAAAAAACCGAAAATTTTCAGCAAAAAATTAAAAAATTTAACCAAAAAATATTACTAAAAAGAATAAGCGATTTTTTTTTTCATTTAATTGTTACTATTTTTTATTTATTGTATTTATCTTTGAAAATTTGGCAATTTTTTTTTTGGAATAAATAAAAGAAATATAAATTTAGTAATTTTTTATTTGGAAATAATTTTAAGCGTGTTTCTGAAAGTTAAGATGCTAAAACATAGGTAAAATATTCACTCTAGTGGTATCAAGTCATTCATTTGCCAGTGTCAGATATGTTAAGCTTTTTTCACTTTAGCATTAGAATAAATTTTTGATAATGGACACCTTTAGCCACCCAGATTTTTGGGAATATGCTTGGTGTGGTAATTGACCCACAAAGCTGACTTGAAGTCGTGATCCTAATATCCATTTCTATGTGAGGGATTATAACCTGAGTTACATTGTTCTATACATACAAATATCTTTATTGTATTTATCTTTGAAAAAAAATATAAATTTAGTATTTGGAAATAATTTTAAGCGTGTTTCTGAAAGTTAAGATGCTAAAACATAGGTAAAATATTCACTCTAGTGGTATCAAGTCATTCATTTGCCAGTGTGAGTGCTACCAGCTGGTACTTCAATCTTTTTAGCTTGAGCATTAGCGTGTATTTTTGATTCAATCCTTACATTAGATTTTGTGGATATATTTGGTGTCGTATTTGGACCCACAAAGCTGACTTTAAGTCGTGATACAAATATCCATTTCTATGAGAGGGATTACAACCTGAGTTACATTGTTCTATTTATACTAAAGTCACTATTTATTGCTTTTATTTTTGGCAAATTTGGCAATACACTTTCTGGAATAAATAGACAATATTTTTAATTCATAGACAGATTCTAGTGGCATATTGCCATTCTTTTTTAATTAAGATATCCAAGACAAATTGATAATAACAATAATCTAGCGCATATATATGGTAGCTAGATGCACCAAAATCTGGTACACATACAAAAGTTTATCTTTTTCACAATTATAACAAATGATTAGGATAATTAATTGACAGTGCTAATATTGCGGATGAGACAAAGACCTCTTAAGACTTGGCTTGAAATTACCATATATTTGATTGACCCATGAAACTTATTATATATTACTTCTGGATTCAAAGCATTCCATTGATTAACTACTGTTTTAGTGAAGAAATTGGTTCTCTGTAAGCATTCAGTTGAGCCTGGACCAGAGAGAGAGTTTTTCTCTAACTCCTAGAACAGGTCCAGATTGGAACTACGCAAGAAGTATTGTTCAACTAACTTAATCAATTTCTTTGTGGAGTTTGAAGAATTGAATCATGTCATTTCTTTTTCGGCGCTCTTAGAGCGTTGGTAGGCACAAAAATCCAAGTCGATCCTTGTAGTTCCAATTTTGCCATATAATTTTTATCTTACACGCTTAACTTATTGACCAAACAGGTAAAAAAATTCTCATTTGGACACGTTTGACCCAGTTTGATATATGGTTGATAACTTTATTTATTTTCAATTTTTGTGGCCAGATTTCTAGTTTTTTTTTCAATTAAGAAATCAGATATTTGATTCTAATCAAAAAAGTCAGTCATTAATTACTTAATTTTAAAATCATTTTTCAATAATTACAATCATTTGAATGATCGATGATGTACAACATATTTCTTTCTAATAACTTAGGCGTCATATGTTATGTAAAAACTAAATTAATAGTCTAATTGTCACATGATTTTTGAGATTCAAAAAAATCTAAAATTAAACAGCTTTATCTATTCTCTTGATTGTTTTAAAAAAAAAATTGACTCTTAGCTTCAAATTTATTTTTCTATATAGTAAGCAGTATTATTCAACCACTCAAAATATTTTTTAAAGATATTCAAGCTCTTTTGAAATTCTAAAACTTAAATAAATTAATTAAACTGAATTAAATACATTATTTGATTACTAAATTTCTTAATCAAATATACACGATTTAAATTTTGCTGATCAAGGTAAAATTGGGCTAAAATATGATATTTAAGCTGGTTTGATTTTAATTTACCTAATTGTATATGCTTTTGAACAAATAATAAATATAGTATTCATTTTCAAATTGAATTTTTAAGGGAATAACAAAAATAAAGAGATAAACGATTTGTTTATGTGACAAACAAAAATTCAACTTCTCTCAAGTAAACGAAAAAAGTAAATTTAAAAATCAACAAAAATTTTGTATGATTTTTTGTATAAAATTTTTCTTTCTTTGAAAAAATTAAATATTTGAAAAATTAATTATTCTAAAATTTTGATACAGTTAAATTTGAAAATTGACGATTAATTTAATGGAAAATAAACCTTATCATCTTATTAAATTATTTTATTTAATGACAAAAATATAATTTATATCAATAATTTCCCTGAAAACCTAATGGACAATATTTACGAAGTCTTTTGAACTCAACCAACTTAAATAAATTAATTTTAATGTCCAAATTTAACTTTCTAGTCACAGTAAGCTCCTAGGCTCAAAAAGAAATAGTGGTGATTTGTTATCAATCCAATATAGCTTAGACAGATAAGCAAAATGACTCAACAAATCTCCAGGAAACAATGCTTTAGAAGGTATCAGGTCGAGAATGGGCAACTAGAATTTTTTTAATCAAAATATTTTCTGCTTTAGCGGGAATTTGCCAACCCTACATTGGTAGAAATACTCGTGGATGGTTATTGAATATTTTCTAGATATGTTAATTAAAATTTTGAAATTAGCTTTTTGAATAATTTAAATTAAAATTATATTATTTAATCAAACGATCTATTAAAATTTAGCATACTTCAAGTATTTAAATTAGAACATAAAGTTAAGTATCATCGACAAGATACTACACAGAGCAAATTTTATTTACCATTAAGTATACAAGTGCTGAATATTTTGGCAATAGCAACTAGCATGCAGCGTTTACACCATTTGAAGCAATTTTGAATGCGTATTCCATTTTTTCCCAAAATCTTAATCTATTGTCCATTCTTTACAAAAATAAAATTTCCTAATTTTAATTTAATAAACAAAGATCGAAAATCAGATGAATCGATTGGCACAAATTATAGAAAAAAGATTCTCAAATTTTAATGTTCTTTCGTTTAGATCGTTACAGCTAAAGCAATTCAATTCCATTAAGATAGGCAAAAAGATGGTTCAAACTTTAACCGTAGACCAACTTAAACAACGATCAGCTCAAGCACAAAATCTCATTGATAAATTAAAAAACCAAATTGAACAAATTAAATTACAAACAACTCCAACTTGTGTGAGTGAAAAAGTCAAGCATCTTCAGAAGGAAAATGAACAATTAAGAAACGAGGTGGAAAGATTAAAAAAAGAACTCGAAGATGCTGAAAAAAACAAACCATCACGTAGAAGATTTTTAATTTAAAAAAAAGATTTATTTAAAATATTTGTGGAAATTAGAGCCAGTTTCAGCAGCACCAAAGCAAGAAGCTAAAAAATCTGAGTCTAAACAAAAACCAGCAAAGCAAGCTGAAGCTAGGCCAAAACAAGAGACTAAAAAAGCCCCAGAACCTGGTTGGTAGACTGAATTTTTGTTTGTACTAAAAATTAATTTATTTAAAATTAGTTGATGAAAAAGTTGATTTTTCAAAATTGGATGTAAGAGTAGGAAAGATTGTCCAAGTTGCCAAGCATCCTGATGCAGACTCATTATATGTTGAACAAATTGACTTAGGTGAAGGCAAATACAGAAATGTTTGCAGTGGTTTGGTCAAGCATATACCATTAGAAGGAGTAAGAAAAAATAATTGACCATAAATTTAATAATTTATTGTATTTGATTTTAAGATGCAAGATAAAATGGTGCTAGTGTTGTGCAACTTGAAGCCGTCTAAGTTAAGAGGTGTTTTATCTGAAGCCATGGTACTGTGCGCTAGCACTCCAGAAAAAGTTGAACTTCTAGTTCCTCCACAAGGAGCCCAAATTGGAGATAGAGTCACAGTGCAGGGATTTGTTGGCGAGCCAGCTCCTGAAATAAACACCAAAAATAACATTTTTGGTAAAGTACAAGTAGATTTGAAAACTAATGAAAACTTGGAAGCAACCTATCTTGGAAAATTGTGGGAGGTTGCTGGAAAAGGCCCGGTAACCACTTCAACTCTCAAAAATGTACCCATTAAATAGTTTGTTTAATTAATTTTATGCAAAATTTCAAATAAAATATTTGAATAAGCATCTTTTTATATTCTTTGGAAGTGACTTTTAAGGAAATGACAATCATTCCAATAAACTTAATTTTTTTAAGCTTAATTATAAAATTTAAAAAATTCCTTGCATATGATTTTTAATTATAAAGCTACGGGACACTTCCCGGTTTCAAATTTATTATTATCTTTTTTGACTGTTTTTGAATTATTAATGATTTCAAAGCAAATTTTTTGAATAATTTAATATTTATATTTAAGGATGATAAATAAGACAAATGAACTTTTCTTAATTATATTAAACGATTAAGCTCAAAATTGGGTTAAAAGGTGCAGTATACTGATACTGTAAGTTTGAAGTAATGCTTCATAGAAAAGAAAAAAGGCTTTGAATTTTACAAAATTTATTTTCAATGGTAGTTGAGGTCTTTGAATAACAAAATTTATATCACTTTTTAATGCAACTTGATTAGTTTAAATATTTAGCTACGTCAAATTAGCTTTCTATCATTATTATCTTTGGTAATTGAGATAATCGGTATTGTTTGGGAAAAATGATTTTTATTTTTTTTTTAACAGATTTTTTATTAATCTTAAACGATTAAACTATAAATAAGGATAAAACAAATTTATTTTGTCTTTAAAGCAGATAATATAATTCCCAACTTAACCATATTTTCAGAGACGCTAAAAAGTTCGACACAGCAATGAAAAACTAAAAAATTTTATCATAAGATAAATGTAACTGTTGTTTATCTTAAAAAAATAATCATTTTAAAAATTAAATAAAATATTTTAATATTAATGTTTGAAAAAATTGATTAATTTCTAATTAGTTTGTAAAATATATTATTTTAAGATGTTATTAAGCCAAAAAAAGCCGTGAGTCTTCTAGGGTCAAATTCTCGCGGCTTCTTGACTAATATACTAGAGAAGTATAAGTTTTAAGTTAGAAAAACTAAGAAATTTATAATTTATAAAGTTTTTTGAATATTTAAATTTATAGATAAAAGAATTTCAATTTAAAAAATAAATCGAATATTTTATTTTAAATCTAGAATAGAGTACATATTTGCAATTAAAAATTTTAATAAAAAAATAATCTTAATTTCCTAATTTACAATCTTTTGACTTTTTTCTTAATGGTTTTTCCCTTCTGCGAAACTTTGGAACTGGTTTTGGCTTTTTTTTTTACAAGTGGAGACTTTTTTTTAGTCTTGCGAGTCATCTCATCTTCGGACTCCTGGTCGCTCTCGCTCTCGTCTTCAATTTCGCTTTCCTGATCTTCTTTTTTTGGAGCTTTTCCTTTTTTGGAATATTTCTTTGTCAGGTGATCTAGAAAGCTGCTTGATTCTTTTTCGCGTCTGGCCAATATAGCTTTACGCAGACCATCTTGACTTTCGTCGACTCCGAGCTCTTTTCTCAATTTTTCGGCCTCTTCGGCCTCTTTTTCAAATTTGGCCTTGCGTTTTAAAGCTTTCTTGTTGCTCTCTTTGCTAAATTTGTCGTATTCCTCTACATCACCTTTCTTAATGGCCTCACTAATTATCTCCTTAAAGCGTGGCTCATCCTCAATCGAGTCTTGAGAGAACATTTCTTCCAGAATAAGGTCCATATTTCCTTCATGCTTTTGGTAAAATTTCAGCAAGTCATTTCTTTCTTCGTCCGAATTTCTGTAATTTTCAAAAAACTTGTCCACATCTTCAGTGGTGACCTTTTTGAACATGTTTCGCCAATGGGTCTCCCAGTCTTTGATGTTCTCTCCAAAGAACTCATCTTCTCCATCAATGCATCCTGTTTCGTCATAAATTTTCTTTTTCTCTTCATCACTGAGAATGCTGTAAATTTTTCCCAATATTTGGAATTTCTCTTTTGCTTCGGGTTTTTTGGCCTCATCAGTAACTTTGTCCGGATGATATTTTAATGAAAGCTTGTAATATGCTCTCTTTACTTGAATTAATCAAAATAAGATAAAATTTTTTTAAAATTGTGCTAATTACTATGGCCTGCATCTGCTTTGTCTTTTTCCAAATTTAAAACAGAATACAGATCTTTAGTTCCAAATGCTTGTTCGCATTCCTTCATAAATGATGACTTGGACTCTTGGCTTTGGTCGCTGGACGAGTCATGATCTTCGTTGGATGAATTAACAGATTCATTATTTACTTGACTCATGTTAGATTTTTTTGGAATAAATCTCTTCTTAATTCTACCCATTTAGAGAAAACAAGCTTGTTAAAAATGAAATTAAAACTGAACTTCAATTAAAAGCTTGTTATAAAGCTTAATTTATCCTTGCTGAATCGGATGGAAAATCAAAAGAAAATTTTAAATAAATAAGTTTGGCATGTACAAACTAGAAGAATAAAAATTAATTTTACATTTATTATTTTATTGTTGAGAATAATAAAATTATGATATAATGAAAAAAATGGGCGAAAAAATTGGATTTAATCTTTTCCAAATTATTGGCATAAAAAATGCTGATTTGACTTATCCATATTGTACTAATTGTTATAAAAAAGTGTTTTATTTGAGTGAAAGAAAAAAGTATGAAGTTTATTTTAAATTTTATTAAAAAATATATAAAATTAGAGTGCCATTAGGTGGTGCTGTAATAGCTGCAGTGAAGAGTTTATCAGAGTGAAGCATCGGTTTAAGGTAATAATTGAAATTTCTGACTCGGTTGAATGTAAAAAATGTGCCGGTTTTGGCAAACAAATGGAAATTTTTTTTGGTACCGAAGCTGATAATATTTATAAGTAAAGATAAATAGTTCTGAAACAATCTGAAATTTATATAATTTGAAAGATATAAAATGAAAATAGATCAATCAAATGAAAAATGGAGTGATTTGATTGAGAACGCATTTAGATGGTGTCTCTTGGGACGCTGGTTCCTTTTTGATTTAAAATTGGGAAAGCCTACTGAAGGTATGAAAACATATTTGATAAGAAATGTTTGTTTACCAAAGCATGAAGTTGAAAATTTTGTTCCAATCCATTGTTTTTTAAAAAATCGTCATCTCTTAATTGATGAAAAAAATCTGAATGATTCTTTCTGCATCGAGGAGTCAGCTGATGCTTCCATAATAAATGATACAATTATTGAAGAAAATTTCTGTGAGGAAAGAAAAATTTGTCAATTACTTGAAAATGTGACTTTTTTTAAATGAATTAATTTAAAATTAGAATTAACTTATTTGAAATAAGGCAATGAAAATTTAATGTAAATTTATGTTTAATTATAAAATTTTTTTTTAAAACTTAATTTCTTAATTCTTTTACTTTTAAAACTAAATCTCTTGTTGAGTTATCATCAAAAAAAGTTATTTATCAATAAAGAATAAAAAATTAAGAATAAATTATAATATCGTTTGATCGAATTTACGCGAACATTAAAGATAGTTCGAGTATGTTTCGAGAAACTGCTCAGCTAATCTTTTTAGAAAATAAAATTTTTTATACACCCATTTCTTCTGGAAATTACTAGATAACTAAAAATAATATAAATAATACTTGGAAAAAAATAATTTTTTTAATAATATTTAAAAAGTAATTGATAAAAAATAATTCAAAACAAAAGAAAAAAAATGTCCTTAATTCCACATATGTTTCCAAGATCAATGTTTGACATGGATCTTTGGTCGCGACCACAAAGTCTCGGCTTTGGTCCATCCACACTCGACTTGTTCGATCCATTCGACGAGTTGGACCACATGATGGGCCGTAATCTGATGTGGCTCAATAGACCTACTCTGTTTGATGAACTATCAGAGCCCAAAGTACCACAAAAGTACAGAATCAAAGTTGATTGTAGAGGCTACTCGGCCGATTCATTGAAGGTAAAAGTGTCGGACGACAAGCAAAAATTGATTGTTAGTGGCAAAGAGGGTGAAAATAAAACAGACGATGAAGACTATCACATAAGAGAATTTAAAAAAAGCTTTAAAATACCACCAAATGCTGAAGTTGACAAAATGGTTAGCTTTTTGGCTTCCAATGGACAGCTAGTAGTTGAATTGCCGCTTAAAGTTGACAAAGGTGGCAAAAATAAGGAAGATTACTTCCCGCGAGTTGTTGACAGTCAAGATGGAACAAAGAGAGTAGAAATGAACTTTTCTTTACCAAACCACATAGATCCATCAAAAGTAAAAGTAACTTGCAAAGATCGAGACGTGGTCATTCAGGCAGAAGATAAACAAGAAACATCAGATGGCATTTCCCAAGTCAGCTACTACAGACGTACAACTCTACCAGCCAATACCAACTTCAACTCTTTGAAATGCCAATTGGACAAAAATATGCTTGCATTGAAAGCTGATTTGAATTTTGACTTGAACAGTTCGGACCATCAAATTCCCATTGAAAACACAAATGATCAAAAATCAGTCAAAAATTAATTAATTATTTAATGATATATTTTAGTTTTTTCTTTTAGGATTTATTTTTATGTAATTCATATTTATTTAAATAAAATTTAAAATTTATTTTATATATTTTAACTAAATTGTAAATTTAGGAATTCAAAAAAGTTAGATTTTAAATTAAATTGAGTATATTAATTAAAAAAATACTTGAGGAAAACTCTGTTAATCACTTAACAAACTTTAAGTAAATTACACATATTAATTTAAATTTAAAAAATGGTAGTGGAATTTTTCTAATTCAGATTATTAAAAACTAGAAAAATTTGGAATTTATTTAAAAAATTAAAAAAAATAACATCAATATATTTTTACAATTAAATAACTTGTTATCTTTCAAAGGCTGTTAACTTCACTATTCAATAAAGGAATATAAAAATCATCCATATTCGGATAAACCAATAACTTTTGGAACTCATTTCTTAGTTTATCGGCAATAAAGTCCGATATAGCTGAATATGATACTTCAGTTTCGCCTACTTGTGGTGTCGCCACAAGGTCCATTTTGGGCTTCTTGACAAATCCGTACCAAATTCTATCTGAAGGATGAGGAGGTATATTCAATGCAATCGTACCTGTTACACGTTTTAATTCAACGTTAAGCAATAGTTGACAGTTAGAAACATTTTCCATGGCTTTTTTTATGTATTTCATCTCGGCTGCTTTCTGGAAATAGTTTGATGCTGCTATTTTGTTTACAATATTCAATATCTTTTTGCTTGGATTCACCCTTAGTTAAAATATATTATTATTTTTAAAATTTTAGTTTTTGTATTGCTTGTAGCATGAATCTGAACCGTGTTTTAGGCCTAAATTATTAAATTATGTTGAAGAATTTTGAATACCTTTTTATTTTTTATCATTTATTGAAAAATTTTAATCTTTAGAATCCTGAGAATGGTTAAAAAAAATTCAAATATGGTAATATCATCCATCCTTTAGAAGAAAATCAAAACTGTTTACTCCAAAAATGGAAAATGGATCTTGAAAAGTACCAAATTCAAAAAATAGATTTATTTATTTTTTTAAGTTTATTTTTTCAAGTCTAAATGGATCCTTTATTAATAAATATGATGGAATTATCAGGTGGAATTTTTAATTTGAGCCAGTTTTATCTTTTTTCAACAATCAATCCCAAGGTGCTGTTTTTAAATAATTTTTAACAACTTTTTAAAAAATTAATTTTTTTTTTAAGTTTTAATTAACGGGTGCCCAATAATGCTTGTCCTAAACTTTAATTATTAAAAAAAATATCATGCAATAAAGGTAAACTAATAATATTTTAAAGTCTTAAACGAAATTTTATCTATTTTTCAAAGACAGTCATGTTTTTTTTAATTATTTATTTTTTTTCACATGTCCAGCCCGTAAATGTCATGTATAATCTTGGCAAAATTGTCCTCGGTGGTTTACAAAATTCGAATATCACTTTTATATATCTGTTTGTACAGTATTTAATCTTGATTAAAATGAGCCATAATTTATTTTATTCGGATGATTTTTACTGAAGTTATGATTAAAAAACATCAAAATTTTATAATTTTTTGAATAAGTGAAAGTTGAGTTAATGATAGTTTTATTTTAATATCTATTGATCAAAATTAAATATTTGTCTGAAATTTATTACCTAGAATAAGAGCTATAAAATAAGTGTACAAACAGATATATAAAAGTGATATTCGAATTTTGTAAACCACCGAGGACAATTTTGCCAAGGATTAAACATGACATTTACGGGCTGGACATTGAAAAAAATAAATAATTAAAAAAAACATGACTATCTTTGAAAAATAGATAAAATTTCGTTTAAGACTGTAAAATTTTATTAGTTTACCTTTATTGCATGATATTTTTTTTTAATAATTAAAGTTTAGGACAAGCATTATTGGGCACCCGTTATTAATTATAATTAGGAATAAATATATGTCTATACAAAATTTTACTATTTATTTAGATAGGTGGGGAAGAGAAGTTTTTCTTGGTAAAAAAAAATTTTTGACATATGGTGATAAAAATTGGTCTTAAATATCTTAAAAACTTACGTTTCTACAAGTTTACTTTCTTCATCTGAATGAACATATTCATCGCCTGAAGACTCGGGACTGTCCTCTTCCGAAGAATCCTCAATTGCGCGATTATGCTGTCTATTGGGTCTCGACTGACGCGTACATTCAGCATCGTCAGACTTAAGCTTCATCAAATTGAGTTTGGTAGCAAGACTCATTTGAATACTACCATTATAGTCAATGTCCAAATGAACCCATAAACCTTTGTCATCATACCAAGGCTCACTGACTTGCTTAATCAACGGAACCACACTGCCAAGATCCACTCCAGTCACATTCAAGCCTTCTACAAAATATGGCATCCGAATCTTGTTCAATTTATTCTGAATTTTGGTATGAACTTGTCCAATCCAGTACTTGTTGTAGAAAAAGTCCGCAAAGATCCGAATTAGGAATGTGTTCATAAAAGCTAGTGATGAGTCGTACATGTAGTTCGATTCAGTTTGTGTTTCAGCATTCAAATCACCATCTTCTTTTTTCTCATTCTCATTTACTTTATACACTATTTTATCATTAATTACATCATATTTTAGATTTAAACTAGTCTGTGATACCAAACGCTTTGGTACTTCAATCATTCTCGAATTTCTGTAATTTTCACTACTCAGCAATTGTTTTAAAGAAGATTTTTTAAACAAATTGAACCATTCTTCTTTTTCTCGATCAGTTCTGGCAAAAAGTATAAGCTCACTTTCTAAAGTTTCTGAAGGCTCTTGTTTTTTGTTCAAAAGTTTGCATTTTTTTATACAAATTGGATACTTTTTTGACCAATAGCGCTTACGACACAGCTGATTTGGCAAAAGCGAGACCTCACTATCACCAATGTCAAATATTCTCAAGTCATTGAGTTGCACTTGGCCAATTTTTTCATCTGCAGTAGCTCGCTTTGGCACATGACTCGAGCTTATTTGCAGTCTGAGTAAACTTCCGTCCAAATTTAAATAAACTGACCGTGTTTTATTAATAAAATAGCTTTCTGGCGAATAGCTTTCTCTGAGTTCATTCATCCAGCCCTTAAAGACTCCATCAAAATTTCTATTTTCTTTCCTAACAGCTGACTGGTAAAGAAAATTCTTAATTTGTTGCTCATTTTGGTCAGCTGGCTGATCGTTTTTAGAGGCACATAAATATTTTAAAATGTCAAATTTGACCATCAAGAAAGCAATTCCCAAGCAAGCACCAAGACCTGTGACAAAACCCAAAATAAAAATTAAAACACTGTAAGAAATGCTTTTGGAAATGATGACTAAAATGCTAAAGATAAGAATAATTGATGGCATGATGTAACTATAATACCATGTAGTGATACCATCTTGCATAGAATTGACTGTTGATGCTTCGCTCGGTGGGTCGGTCTCTGCCTGACTTGACACATCAGGCTCAACAGCTATTGCGGGCTCTAATATCGGGCTGTTTTCGGGTTCCAATGTGCTCAATGGCGTATTCAGACTAATCGACTGCACTAGGCTTT
Source organism: Brachionus rotundiformis (assembly GCA_016802295.1). NCBI lineage: Eukaryota > Metazoa > Rotifera > Eurotatoria > Ploima > Brachionidae > Brachionus > Brachionus rotundiformis. The sequence continues at coordinate 3,885,083 of JAESIW010000200.1, forward strand.
TTTTTGGCATGATATGTATTTCACTTTTAGATTTCTCCAACTTATGCTCGAGCAATACAGCATCGTTGTGAGGTGGTGAATCCGAAGTATCTTTTTGTTCGGTCAGAAGTTTGGACAACGAAATAGAGGGCTTCGTCCCAGACGAAAGCTTTCGTTCAATATTAGTGGCAAAAGTGCTTATGAGCTTTGATGAGGAGTCTGAGCGGTTTTTCTTAAATCGATCGAATAAGTTTTGAGCTAGCTCACCAGCGCCAGAGCCCAGAGAATGAGCTAAACTGTCTTTTATTGAACTCATTTAATTTCAAAATAATTATTAAGATAATAAAATTAACAAAAAAAACTCATTATTTTAATTTAAATTTTATAATTTATTATAATTTATTTAAATGACAAAAATTAAAATAATTTTATTTTTAAAAAATCAAATGCGTTAAAAATAGCACTTTTATTAATCGATTTTTAGTTTAATTTATAATTAAATATTATATTATTTTTTTTTAACTTTAAATAATTTTAAGTCAAAAAATATTAGTTGAATCGATAATATAATTTTTTGGATTCAAATAATTAAACACATAAATTTACAACATAAATGTTGTTCGGCTAATTTCTGACGATTTTTACACAGTTAAATTTTTTCAATATTTTTTAAATGTTTTTTGAATTGGACATTTTATTGAAATTTTTTTATTAATAATTTAAATTGGAGAAGCTTAATTTTAAAATTATGTTCTAAATATGATTTATATAAATATTCTCTAATTAATGAAAAATATTATACTTTAATTATAATTTATTAAGTGTTTTATTAAAAAATGTTAAATTTATTAAGAAATTTATTTCCAAAGTGCAGATAAAAAGCCTTCAAGTTTTTTTTTTTAATGAAAAAATATCGAATGTGATTTTTTTATTAAACAATAAAAATAAATAAAATTTTACTCAATTTTATAAGTTTATTTAAATTATATTCTATAAATAGCATTTTTATAATTTTCAAATTTAAAATTAGAGAAAGAAAACAAAAAACTCTATAAAATGCACAATTTAATTTTGAAATTTTAAAAAGCATTCAAAGAAATGATAAATAAGCTTTTGATCAAATCGTTTCAGACTCGCTAATAGATTTATCACTCAATTCTAGGTCCTAAATAAAATTATGATTCTTATTCAAAATAAATTGAATTAATAAAATGTTTTGACAAATAAATCGTTATAACTTAAACGATATTGACTAATCGAAAAACATATAACTTTTAAATAATTTTTACTTGTGAGTCGCTATTATAAAGCTAATGTAATAAAAAATGACCTATGTGTTCTTACGGTAATAGATTGGATTCGGTTTTAAAATTTTTATTTATTTAATTTAATTATATTTAAATTACCACTAAAATAAAGATTTATTTGTCTATAAAATTTATTTATAAAGCTTGACAACTAAATATTCTTTCTTGGACCAATAATTTTGCTAAATTAAATATGTTTGCTTGTACTATAAACTACCAGTTATAAACAAGATTTTGATAAAATAAAAACTAATAATAAATATAATTAATTAAGTAATTTAATTTAATTTGTATAATCAATTATTTCTAAATCCCATATTTTTTGGTAAAATTAGCTAAGTTCTAAATTATTTATAATTCATCAAATTTTTTTGAACAATTTAGAGACTAAAAGTTAAAAGACCCAGTTGAACGTAAGCATTTTGCATTGATTCTACTTAAAGTTTCGTAAGATAACGTAAAATAACGTAATTTTGCCGACTTTTTATGGAACTGTTAAGTTCTTTTCAATTCAGAAAAACTTGAATAACTATTTTACTAAAAGAGATAATTTAGTTCTATAAAATACTCAATTAAACCCCAAATTTACCATCTCATGCATGTTAAACAAAATTTTGACAAGGTAAAGATTTTGATCAAAATTTTACTGTTCATATTAGATAAAAATTATCATCAAACTTTTTATTTTATGATTCTGAAATTATTTCAAAATTGCTTTTGCTGAGCTAACATTGAATGAAAAAAATTAACAAACATTATTCATAACCATGTTCTACAGGGTTTTGGAATTTTAAAGAATTAAATCTAATAATCTTAATCTAATAATCTTTACCGTAATGCCTTGCCCCCTAATGCATTGCACTTTAAACCAGAATTCTGGATATTAATGCTGCATTTAACCCACTTTTTTTTCGAGATACGCTGCGACTGAAAATGCTGCAGTTAATGTCAAAATTTTGGTAAAAATGCCGCATTAAATATGTAAAAAATATGTAAAAATAATTAAAATTAAAAAATAAAAAAAATTAAAATTAATAATAAAAAATTTTTATTATTTTTTACATATTTAATGCGGCATTTTTACCAAAATTTTGACATTAACTGCAGCATTTTCAGTCGCAGCGTATCTGGAAAAAAAAGTGGGTTAAATGCATGCATTAAAATCCAGAATTCTGAAAATAAGTGCCGCATTAGGGGGCAAGGCATTACGGTATATTCAAAATACTGTTAGTCATATTTTAATATTAATTTTTAGTATTTAAATTTGATTAGCAAAAATCAACATTGTTATGAAGTGGTAATTAATTTATAAAATAAAAGTCACAATAGCAAAAAATTAATCTTAACAAATTTAACACCAGAAAAAATAGATAATCTCGATTTTTATGACTTGAAGGCATAATTGTATGCTGAGAAGTATTTTTCTTTTCTGTAAAACTTAAATCAAATTATCTAAATAAATGAGTGGTAGTGGTCAAACGTTGTCTAATAAACACATTAATTATCTTCATCCCGATCAGATAAGATTTGATGTAACATCGATGAAAAAAAATCTATTCGAATTCTCTTTGATGAGTACTGACTAAATTCATAGTGGTTTTTCATTTATATCAATCAATATTTTTTAAATTAAAATAAATTTTAAATCTTATTTTCAATTTCCTTGTGTACCAAACCAAGTAAAAAAATTTCTTGACTTGAATGGCCAGTACAAAATGCTATTTAAAAAAAAATGAAATTTAAACTGAAATTCACTACGTGACTCGAAAAGTCTCCAGCATTCATTCCGTAGATCAGTGTAGCTTATATTTATTCATTTGAAATATAGTTAGGTTAGAGCCCAGGCAGTTCGGTATTTCCTTCATTAAAGTCCAATTTTTCAAAATGACTTTTTTTGTAAATTTAAAAAGAAAAAGTAATTTTTTTTGGCTATAATGTAAAAGAGATTATGCATTAAAAAATACGGCTATATCTTGATTTTGGTTCCTTGATGTAGCATTTTGATTTCCAAACTGGTTTGAGTCTGGCAAATGCTACTTTTGCGTTTGCAAGTCTATTCCAAATGAATAAAAGACTGTGACGGCTTGGACATTTTCTAGGAATGGGCACCTCAAGGGCGAAGAATGGTATGAAGATCAACAATAACATATCGGTCGACAATCATGAAAGAGTATCCATGGAGAGAAGCAAGGGTAAAAACAAATTAGAAACTTAAAAAAATAAAAAATTTAATAAAATAAACTTTAAATTTTTTTATTCGATTGTTAGTCATAATATTCAATTTTCCAATCTGTGTCAATTTGGTTTAATTATTAATTAGCTTTTATTTTATTTGTCAGATTACTAGTTAAATAAGCTTAAAGAAATACTTGCCAACTTTTGTTGTTATAAAAGCCATTTATTTACTAATTTTTAAGGGCTTTGTAAACAAACTAATTATTCAAAATCAAAGAGAATTTATTGGATTCAAAAAATAATAATTTAAAAAAATTTCAACTCAACAACAATTTTTTAAATTTTCGATTCGAAAAAAAACAACAAAATTATAAAATTTCAATCGATTAATTGAAAAAAAAAGTGGTAAAAAAATACCAATTAATGTATAAAAAATAACTGTCAAATAAAAAAAATATATTTTTTTTTCTTTAATAAAAAAAATATCGATCCTAATACTGTATAGCTACCTACTAATTTTTTTTAATTTTTTTTGTAACTTATGAGTACTTTATTTGCATTAATGTTATTCAGCTGGTAAAATCGATTTGAAAAATTTGAAAATTTTAATATATATATATAAATATATATTATTTATTATTTTTATTAAGAGGAAAAAAATAAAAAAAATAAAAATAAAGGACGGATCCATGATTGAAAATCAAGATTTACATGAAAGGCCGATGACTTAGCTAAAATTTGGCTTAGTCCTGGTTGTCTTTTGTATCGCCGGGTTGAGTTTGTTTTGATGTGTGTAGATTCGTTTGCGCGCCTGTTGTGGGCCTTGTTGATTGCTGGAATTGTCCTTGGAGGGGTCCACGCTCAAAAATTCGAGATCATCGACATTGAGGCCGAAGTCGAGCGATCCATGGCTGCTGATGAACATGGCACTGTCGCACTCGTCGTCTTGGATTATGTGTGGCTGAACGTTTATCAGTCCGGCTTCCAGATCGAGCAAGTTGTCCGTCCACCACTTGGGCTGTCTGATCCCGGTGCCCTGCACTGTCAGGTCAATAGTCTTTTTTTCATTACTCGGATTGATTAAGCTAGTCGCGTTGAAATTCTCGTCCAAATTAAACTGGCTAGCTATGTCGAAAAGATCGCTGAGCTCATTGTCATGCGAGGACACCATGTTCTTTTTGAGTAGCCCGCTTACTAAATCCTCCGGTGATGAGTTAGATGTACATGAAGAGTCGGTGAACTGGTCCAATTCCAGAGTGGGAAAGTTGGCTTCAAAGTTAAACAAATTCGGCTCGTCGTAGCTCATGCCATTTGATTGGAAAGAATTGCCAAATGTGTCACTAAAATCGAAATGAGTACTGTTGACTGATTGTTGTTGGTGTTGGTGTTGCACGTGGTTCAATTGAGGGTCCATGTAGCCGGTGGTTACATTTGTGCCGTAATTGTAGTTGTGTTGGGCTTTGTTCACTTGGGACAAATTGGCGTCCGATCTGACAAAATCACAATTTTCCATTTCATTGTACTGTACCAGATCGGGCTTGGCTTTTTTCCTGTCTTCTTGGTCATCGCAGTTTTTTCTCTTGCGTTTGTAGGATTTTGTGTTGATGACACCGAGCGAGTTGGACTCGTCAAGCTGACGCTCGAACTCTGGGTCCAGTGTCCAAAAGCCGCCTTTGCCCGGCTCATCTTTTTGTCTGGCTATCTTGCGAAAGCATTTGTTCAGCGACAAATTGTGACGAATGGAATTCTTGAATGTAACTTGCCAATTGGCGTCTTTTTTTTTAAAGTAGCTAAAATTTCCAATTATCCAGTCGTAGATCATTTGTAGTGTCATCTTGGACTGTTTGGACTCTTTCATTGACAAAATGATCAGCTGTGAGTATGAATAAGGTGGCTTGACGTCCGAGTTGGTTCGGTATTCGTCGCGATCTTTCAAAAATGAGCTGCGGAACACCGAACCAGCTGAGTTTGAATTGGTCATGATTGATTGGGACTTGCTTGGCTGGAGAATGGCCGGCGCGGACAATTGGTGTTGTAGCTGTTGGACTGTTTTGTTTGTGTCGGTTTTTTTGCTTCGTCGCTTGGTAGAGGCGTTCGAGGAGCAGGTGGACTGTGGCGAAGCGCTGCACTGCACCGATAGAGGCGGCGACAACGGTGGATAGCTCATGTGGAAGTTTTTGCCACAATCAGCGCTCTTGGGCACACTCGCCGCCGGGATAGTGGCGCTGTCCAGGTCGCAGTCCAAACTCGGACTAAACTTGTCACTTGTCTGCGAATTTGGCGATAGCGAACAACTGCTTGCCACCATGGTCGTGTTCTTCATAATGTTAAGGCTTTGCAGCCACTGGAGTGAGGTCAAACTATCGTCCAGCATATTAGACGAGCCTGGCTCCGATTCGGATATTTTACTCAAAAAATTCTCTTCCTGGTCCTCGTCTATTTTGTCCACAGTGGTCAGCAGGTTGGATTTGGCGGGTTTGTGGCTCATTAAATTAATGGTCTTTATGGGAGAGCAGTTAGCCTTAGCTATGTTATTCAAGTTAATTAGTTGCAGTTGCTGGCTAGATGTACTCGGTTTGCATATCGGGTTGGGCGAGCTGGTCACAATAGGCTCATGTTTGGCCGATGTCAAATTAGTCAGTATTAATGGCTTGGTATGAGCGCTTGGATTATTCAAAGATGCTAATAAAAAAAAAAATTAAAAAAAATCACTACTCCTTTTGGTAAAGGGTGCTCAGGTGGGCCTCTCCATTAAAAAAAATATAATAAAAAGACACTTTATATTTTATTAAGAATATATATTTTTTTAAGTAGAAAAAAAAAGCTCATATAAAAGAGTAAGCTCTCGAGGCCCATTCCGTTTAATTATAAGTCTGAAAAAATAACATCGATTTGGCACAAAAACAATTGTTTTATATGCGACAATTAAATCCAACAATAAAGAATAATTAGTTTTTGTTTTTTCTATTTGGCAAGAAAAAAGAAACAAAACAATCGCTTATGGAAGTTTATTCCAAAATAGCTCCAAGTAGTGACTACATGCGACAATAACATAGAAGAATGGGGCCTGATTCACTGTACAGTAGGCAAATTAGCGCTCATGGCACACTAAAGCTATCCGAATTTTGGTTTGCCTTTTTTAAAGCGAAAATTATCGATATGGCAAACGAAATCCGGCACAGGTTTAATTGACTTTGAGTAGTTTATAATAGAGCTATTTAAAGCCACTGTGAGTGTTTATTAAAAATATCTAAACTGTTTCCAATCTTGCAATTAATCTTGGTCTCAAGTGCTTTTAACAAGCTTTTTCTCAAAGCTTTCAAGAGTTTAATAAATTCTAAATAGCTCGGTATATTCCGGCCATAATTAAAAATAACTTTTATTTTTATTTTTTCTTGACTCTTATCTACTTTAAATTAGTCACACTATTTGGCATATTTTAGCCGAACATTTTTAATCCATTTGAAAATTTAAAATAAAAACACTCAATTTTAAATAAACCCAATAAATTAAATTTTAAGTTTGGCTTCTAGTTTGTTTATTTTAGCTTTTTTTTTTAAAACAATTTTTCCAAAGTATTCGCTTTGAATATGAAAAAAAGAGAGAGAAAGAGAGAAAAAAATCTAAATCAAACAAGCTCCTAAATTAAGATTTTAAAAATACTCAGATTTTAGTTTTCTCGTGAATATGGATTTTAATTGATTACCTTTGTATTTGTATATGCCTAAATCATGCTTAGTGATCAAGCCATACTGATTAGAGCCAGAAAAGAAAGAAAGAGAATCAGCACCCACGCAATATATGTCTTTTTCTCACTAGTTTAGACAAGAACTTAATATTTTGTTCTCGACCTTTAATAATTAAATTAAAATTTTCCTAATTAGGTTAGAGAAAATTATTATTAAAATTCAACTCACATTCTAGATCTACCTGTGCCAAAGAAAAAAAAAATAAAAAAAAATAATCAACTTTTTCTTTAATGTGGCAATAAAGACTAAATTCAAGCAAACAAAATCCGAAACAATATATCAACTTGGCCAACATTTAAATATTTAAATTAGAAAGAATAATCATGGAATTAAAACTTGCTTAATGAATAAATGATTTGAATTTTTTACGTTCGATCAAATATTTAATAAAAGAAATAAAAAAAAAAAAGCTTCAAACTTTCTTATTTAAATTAAATCAAATATTTTCCTAGCTATTCTTGTTTGCTTTTCGGCTTGTTGTTCAATATATTAATATAAAATTTTATTTGCATTCATTTTCTCTTTTTGTGTTCAGCGTCAACTTCATTTTAAATATGCCCGTCAATGGTTCGCTTGAATTCTATACCTGATACTAAATATCGAATTTTAATTTATTTCAATCAGGCTTAGCAAACAAAACCCCCCATCAGACTGATCATTTCATTCCTAAAACATACCTGGCTGACCATCACTAGATTTTGCCAGAAAAAAATTTTTTTCAAATTAACTAATCTTAAAAGAAACCTATTTCAGAAGAATTATTTTAATCATGTAACACATGTGGATGGCCAGCTCTTGGTGTTACCTGAAAAAAAAACATACACCCTAAAGTAGAAAATAATAAAATTAAAATTCATTATTTTTGAAAAAATTAAATTAGAAAAAAAACAAAATTTATTTTTACAATTACTGTCAATATTTTATTCATATGTTAAGAAGAGTTTCGATTTATTCGAAGCAAACAGGTCCTCTTTCTATCTTAAACTTGATAAAATATGTTATTTGAAAAAAAATTAAATTTAAAATTCATTACTCTTAAAAAAACTTAAAATAATTTTTTTTTCGAAATTAAAATTCGCCAAGCTAGTTAATAAAAAGGAATGCAGAGTCTTCCACTTTCAAATCTACTCAAATCTACATATTTTGTTTGATTTATTTATTTATTTATTTTTTTTGGATAAAAAAAATTTTAAATTAAGAATACTATGAAAATAAGAGAGCTTAAAAAAAAGTATTCAGTGCATAATACGGCTTTGTGCGCCGATAATTACGCTTTTCCAACTCTCTTCAAAGCCTATGCCAAGAATTAATTAAATCATTATGCAATGTGCCAAAAAGTGCCGACCTGGATCAAGTACTTGGCAAAATGGACTTACCAATCATCGTCTAAGCATTGACTGGCTAGTTGGCGGCTTTCATTTCTTTACAAAACACAAACACACACAGGCACAGAGTGTAACTGGTAAGCAAACAAGACTCGGAACGTAGAGCAAACCTCTTTGTCAAATATTAGCTCTAAATATAAATCTAAAAAATAATAAAATTAAAAAATTTTGATCTGAGCTCAAAATTGGACACATGGATTTATTTTATTGATGCGGCCTGGATTCGCCTTGTTTACATGTCTTGACAAATTGAACAAAAAAAAAAGCCATACTTAATTAGCTGCTTTGGCCTTAAGTGTTTTTTATTCGAATTGAAGTCTTAACATCTAAACAAATCGAGTCCAAGACTTGAACTTTTCTGCTAATCGGAAACCGACAAGGAAGACTTAAATTTATTTAGGTCGAATTTCGATAACAAATAATTTAAAATTTAAATTATTTTTTAAATACAGCTGATTGTTGGGCTTTAATTAAAAAACCAATTAAATTTTTTAACTTGATTTCAAGTGTCTGAAAAGCGAGAATATCGACCAAACTAATGATAAGTCTACTCTAGTTTCTAAATTCTCTCTCTCTCTCTCTTTCTCTCTTTTTATAATTCATTGTTTTCTAAATAGAGTTTTGTTATTGTTATATGAGCAAATGTTTTTATGAACTGAAAATAATTCTGAATAAAATAAAAATTCCAATTTAAAATGTATCTGATTTTTTAATTAAAAAAAGTAAAATTTAGCCAAAATTAGGTTAAGTATATATTTGTAAAGCGTTTTATCGAAGTCCGCCAAAAGTCACTTTATTCCCTCAGCTTTATTGCCAGTGCTCTATAGGTTTGGTAATTTTTGACAATTTGCGGCACCATATTAATACTCTTGTGCTGAAGCACACTGTTATTAATTAGCCTACAGAGTAAACAAAATATGTTTTTTAGTACTATGGCAATGACGGAATTTCGAAATTACTTAATTATTTTATTTTTTAAAGTGCATCACTTAAATTGACCAAAATTAAATAAGAAAATATTTGCCTCATAGAGTTTATATTTCCTCTATGGAATAAATAATTCACAATTAATGAAATTTTAATTTGTTATTTTTTTTTATTTAGGCCTTAATCTTAGACTAGTCAAGCTGAAACAAAAATAATTTTTTCTGCTCACTGACCTGGGCCTTTTTTATTGCCACAACTATCATAAACTTGAGTTTATTTGGTATAGATACAATTTAAAAGTTTTAAATACATTCTGAAATATAAAATTACCCGGTTTTTATTTGAATAAATCTCATTTTAAAACAACTCTAATTTTCTTATATACAAACAAAAAGCCAATTTTTTTTTAATTTAAAAAAAAAGTTTCGATTTTTCTCCAAGAATGCTGTTAGGGCTCTTGCACTAGATTTATTTTAATGGAATAAGTAAATTGTTTATGGCACTTTGTTCAATTATTATACTTTTTTTTTCAAGTCAAGTTATTACTATTTTATTTTTTATTTCCATTAATAATTGTTATTATTTGATTGAAAAACGACTACTGAACCTAAATAGATGGCGAAAAGCAAATTTTAATTATATAACTAATCGGATCTCCTCATGGTTGCAAAATATTTATTGAAATTAAAAAAATTTATATTTTATTTTTTATAGAGTAAGAGTCGCTAGTAATTATACTAATCTGAAAATAGCTTGCCGAATGTCTCTAAATTGGTTTTAGCGCATTGTTTCCCTTTGGTGTCCGAAAAAGCTTTACCGGACATTAGTTGACAAAAAGCATCTGATCAAATGAGTTCTTTGACTAAGTCCTGAAATAATTCTAAAAGTTACTACTCTGCCAAACTAATTTACAAGTCACATGTTTTAACTGTTTAGCTGCCTTTAAGCTATGCTAATTAACTCTTAGACACTCTATCCAAAGCTAATTGTTTAATTATTTAAAAATATTTGAATATTATTTGAGCTGAAATCTGAATCTCTTAAGAGAAAAGAAAATTACATATTTTTTTGATCATAAAAACAATGGTTGTCAGCTGACCCGGGAAAAAAGTTCCAACAAAAAAATGTAGAACATCTAATTCGATACTATTTTTACACTAAAGAAAATTTCTTCATGACAATTATAAAACTAAAATAAATTATCATTTACACTTTTTAATAAACGATAAGAAAATTTAATTTAATTACATTATTTTTTATCGATAGAGAAAATTAGATTTTTGCTTTTAAAAAATACCTTTTTTTATTGTTTATGCCGCATAAAAACAAGCGAGATTAATCTTAATCTCTTCTTTTCTACTCCGAAATCTTTTTTTACGATTCGAAGTGTTTTTTTTTTTAATTCTTTTACTTTTCTGATAAAAAAAATTATAATTTACAAAAAGGTAAGAATGAATTTACAATTAAAGGATTATTTGTTACAAAGCTGTTTGGCAACCAAATCCAATTGCAATTCCATTTATTTGGCTAAATAAATCCAAATCTTGAAAATAAACCAAAATAATAAATTTAAAGGAAGTTTATTAATTAAAATTCGTTTAAATTTTGAAAAAAAAAAAACTAATTTATTTCAATAGAAAAATATTAATTTATTTGATTTAAGGCTTGTTGAAGTAAGAAAAACGAAAAGAGAAAGATAATTGTTGTTATTGTTTTAATGAAAGATAAGAGTTATTAAAATAGAAGATAATTTTTAAAAAAATCTGTTTCAATTTGTTTTATGAGTCCTTGTAAAAGCTAGGTCGTAAATTTTCTTCATCTAATTATTTGTGTAGCGTACAGTATTGATACAATTGCACCTATAATTAGAAGTAGGCAAATAGGCATTATGAAACAAATCCAGCAATAGATCGGGCATGATATGAAATTTTCACATCCTGAGCAACAAGAACAGCATTTTCGCCAACAACCAATACAGCAGGTACAGCACTGAAGCGATTGAATTTCAGTTTCTTTATCGAAGTGACGATGAAAGCCAACGAGCAATTTGCGCGATGTTTCTGTGTATGGCAAAGGTGTAATTTGGTCGGCATAGTCGGACTGGTTGTCATAGTCCTCTTCAACTATTGTTTCTGTCTTAGGCTTTTGAGGTTTGTAGTCCTCATTATTTTGGTAGAATCCTAGAGAAGAATTCTGGTTCGTATACGGCTGCTGTACTTGGTAAAGTGGCTGGGAAACAACCGGTTGTTGGTTCCCTGAGAGCAAAATTGGCCTCACACTATTTGGTGAAGTATTTAGCTGAATAATTCTATTGGGATAATATGCCATTTTTATTACTTATTTTGTAAATTATTTCTGAGAGATTTGTTTAATTCAAATAAACAGAAAAGGTAAAATGTTTAATTATTTCAAATTTTATCTGATTGCTTTTATTAAGTAAAAAAAAACAAAACCATTCAAGTCTTTGAAATTTCAGGGAAAATAATTATTTTTTTGTTTTAACATAAATTTAAATGATTTAAACTTTTGACTTTTTATTTATTTTTTGTTAAATTTCTGCTTTTCATAATTTAATGATTTAATGTACTGTTTTAATTAGAAAATTATCTTTTATTTAAAATTTGAGGAAAAAAAACCTTTTAGCTTGACAAATAAATAAAGCTAATTTAAATTTGATTTTTGTTTTTCATAAATAAAATTGAAACATGAACCATTTTGGAGTTATAAATTATTTAAAAGTAAAACAAGCAGTTAATTAGAAGTCTTGGAGCTAAAAAAAAGGAAAAATCCTTTAAATATAAGCTGTTAACTAAATGAAATGCTATTTAATTTATTTCATAATTCTTCTTTTAAAATAAGAAAACAAATTCAATTCAATTTTTATTAAAATTTTCGAGTATTTTTATGTTTAATAAGGAAAATTTAATAAAATTCCAAAAATGATTAATATAAAATTCTTATTTGATAAAACAATCCTCTTTTGAAAAATATACTAATCTGTTTTGAAATCGAGCTTAACTGTTGCTTATCATAAAAAATTAACATTATTATCTTTACAAGTTGAAATTTAGAACATTTTTTTCATCATTTTTAAACTAATTTTAACTTTTGAATTTTTCTCTTCTCAAATTGATAAATGAAAAATCGCTAATTTAAAATTTACTTTTGAAAAATATCAAAATAAGTCGATTCGATATCAAGGTTTAAATTTCAATTAGCATAAAAGTTTATTAGAAATTTTTAGCAAAAAATTTTACATATTTATTTTTTACTAAACTTATCAATGAGATTAAATTAGCAAAGATTAACAAGTCAAAGCTTTTTGCATATTTATTCATGATAGCATAATTTTATTTTTTGAAATGATTATATAAAAAAACTAACACATTATAGTCATGAAAAGGTCATTATTAAGCATCATAATTATTTTAAAAAAGAATACGTAAGGCTTCGTTTATTCTAAACAAATTTTTTTATCTAAAAAAAATAGACTTAACTTTTATTTAAACATCACCTTGACGTAATTTATTAAAATAAATAATTATTTTTTCTTTAATTCGTCGAAACTGAATTTGTATATAAAAATTTGAATTTGACAAATTATTTGATGATTATATTTTGCAAAGCCAAAAATTTCTAATTAAAAACAATGTTTAAGCTTTATTAATCTCTGTTTTAATAAATTGTTCCCTGGTTGATAAAATTTTTTAAGACAGATATTAATAAAGCTTAAACATCTGAAGATAGTTTACTTTGGGCGAGTTATATCTGTGTTATCCAATTTTTTAATAAACCATCTATCAAACATTGTGTTATTGATTTATTTAAAAATTGAATTTGCAAATAATTGGTTATTAAGTACCAGAGATGCTGTCGGATTTTAATATCCTTGAATTTTTGCCAAATGCAAGTTCAAATATTTGAAGTATTTATTATTTGAATTGATTGAATTGAATGATTTAATGGCAAACAAGTGCATTTATTGCTTAATTTAAACTGTAATTAAAATTTAGACTTACATTAAATATTTGATTAGCTGAATTTCTGCAATTAGCTCTTTTGGACTGAATGAACAAACTTTCTAAGATATCTAAAAAATATCAAATTAATTGTAAACTTTAGAAATAAGAATAAAGACGAAGCCTTTGAAAATTATTTATTTCAAATGACTGTGCTATTTTTGCTTTAAAAATGTATTCGATCCAGTCGTTCGAATAATTGATATCCAAAATTTTACACTTTCCATGTTACCAATGTGGCAAGAATTTATTAAAGGAGTTTCACAAGTATTTTTCACATAAAATAATTATTTATCAAAAAATTTGATCATAAATAAAACAATAAATTAAAATAAAAGTACTCACAAAACAAAATTTTCTTTTTAAATTAAAATTTTATGTTCATTTGAAAAAAATTCTGGTCAAAGTCAGATTAAATTGAATGATAAAAAAAGTTATTTTTGTAAATAAGTATGTGTATCCTGTTAGTAAACTGCCTAAATAAGTTATGTCTTAAATTCTTTTAATAAAAATAAAAAAATCTGAAGAAGAATTGGAAAAATTGATTCTAGAATATAAATTTTAATTTTCATCTTTTGTATTTCTTAAATTAAAAGAAATAATTTCCCAGTCCCAATCATCAAATGGATTCGTTGTTTTTGATCTGTTAGAAAACAACGCTGGGGTACCACAGGTATTTCTTCTTGGACCGCTTTTCTTTATATCTTCATTAAGTCTTTACATCAATTTGCAAACTCTACGCTGATGACAGTAAGCTTATGAATCATGTCGATTGTGGAGACAATATAAGAAATCTTCAACAAGATCTTGACAAACTCCGAGAGTGGGTCCATCACTTGGCAATTAGGTTTCAATAAAGAAAAGTGTGTTGTTATGCATTTTGGAGCAGGAAGTAAGTGTAAAAATTATAAAATGAATAGACATTGCCTTACAAAAACCACTAAAGAACGAGATATGGGTATTATCTTTTCAAATGACCTTAAATTCCATGAACAGTCTAAAAGAGCAGCTGCCCGAGGAACGGCTTTTCTCAAATGGCTTACACTTGAAGATAGATGCTTACGAGGTGATCTTATTCAGCTTTAAAAAAATTCAACATCGTCTTGATCTAGTTGAGCTAATTAATGGCAATCAACCTCTTGCTTCAAATGATTTTGACTTAAAATAGGAAAATTAAAATTAGAACGGGAACAGTGACGCGAGGTATCATTCTTTACCAACCGCCAGGTATCATCTTAATATTCGAACAATGTATAAAAAATTAAGCACAATTGACAACATGGTCACTCTCAAAACCAATCTAATCCAGTCATTGGAGAAAGAACTGCAAAGTTTTTGTGAAAGTAAAATTAGCAAATTGACAACAACTGATTCACTTTCTTCCCTTCGATCTACAGACACTGGGATCAGCTCCTGTAATTCTGATGATGAAAATTTTGTTTTTCAGACTTTGGTCTAATTTTTCTAATTTTGTATATGTAACTTAATAACCAATGTTAAATTTTTTAAATTTAGCATTAATTTTAAATAAATTTATATTCATACTAAATAAATTAATTAAAATAATTTTTTTAATTTTAATAAATTCATAAAAATACTCGATCAAGGTTATTCTTCCTTTTAATTAACAAAATTACAACAATAATTTAATAATTATTAAAATTAATTATTAATAAAATTAATTATATATTAATTATTAAAATAAGATAATTTTTTTATTTAAAATTTGGCATAAAGTATCTGTTTTAAGTAAAAAGATATAAGTAATTATATTTATTATTATTATCAGAGCAATTCAGAATAATTTTTTCACTATTTTAAGCAACAATTTAATCAAACGTTCTTTATAAAATTTATATTACAGTCATATATTCAAATGTTTTTTATAAAGATGGAGATAAAGAATTGATTATAATCAATTTTCATGGTCAGATATTTTTTGTAATCGGTATGAGATAAATATTTTAGAAGGCAGAGTTGTTTTTGAAGTTGTATTTTAAAAATGATTGCTTCTTTTTTTCTGTGAATCTTAACAATTTTAATAGAATATTGAATAGAATGTTATCAAGTCAAAATATTATTTGTAATTTACAATCTTCTCAAATAAATTTAGCTAGTATTTTAAAGAAATTATTTTCTGTTGCTGGTATTAATTTTGGCCGCATTATCCTAAAAAATTAAATAAAAAATAATAAAATTCAAACATTTTATTAAATTCATATGTATATATTTTAATTATTTTTTTTGATTGAGCATATTAAAAGAACTAAGAATTAAAAATAAAATATATATATATAAATTTTTCAGATTAAGATTCTTACCATTATTTGAAGCATCAGATAAAATTCTTTCGACTGATGATATGCTGAAATTGGGAATACGGTGTGAAATTGATTGTGATCTTTGGTTTGATGGTATACTAACAGTGTCAGCATTTGCTAAATTTGGTAAAGGACTTGTGATTTGGGGTACCAACTCTTGAGTGTTATTATTTTGAGCTTTTCCTATTTGCTGTCTTACTTGATTAATTGAACTTTGTATTTTCCAAATACTTCTGTTACTTTGGCCAATTTTCACATCAAGATTTTCGACTTGCTGTTGGACTTGATCAACAGTACCTTGTATTTGGCAATTATTTGATACAACTTGACTAAGGCTTAATTGAACTTGTCCAAATTGTTGTTGACATTGGTTTACTGAACCTTGAACTTGAGCAACATTTCTATTGTTGAGATCTACTTGGCGGTCGAGATGCTCAGTTCGTTGTCGAATTTGAGTTAGAGAAGTTTGAAATTGGATATTGTTTTTGTTATTTTGTTCAATTTGTTGCTGAATTTGTCCAAATTGCTCCTGAATTTGTCCAAATTGCTCCTGAATTTGTCCATATTGCTCCTGCATTTGTCCAACAGAAAGTTGGAGTGAATTTAGTTGATTAAGAATTTGGTTTAAAATAGAAGAATTGGTTGAATTCATTTTAATTAGATGTCTTAGAAAATAGAAATAGAAAATAAACTCTATTTATACTCAATTTTTTCCTTGTCTAACAAAATGGTGAAAATAGTCTTAAACTACAATTAATATTAGAGACTTTTTTTTTGTCTTTCATTTATATGTAACTTAATAACCAATGTTAAATTTTTTAAATTTAGCGTTAATTTTAAATAAATTTATATTCATACTAAATAAATTAATTAAAATAATTTTTTTAATTTTAATAAATCATTAAAATTAATAAGAAAATTAACCAAGGCCTCCAATTTACTAAACCATCAAAAATTTATTATCATTTATTTTCATAAAAATACTCGATCAAGGTTATTTTTCCTTTTATTTATTTTATATACATATGAATTTAATAAAATGTTTGAAATTTATTTTTTTGACATTTATACTTTTTGATTATTGATTAGTGAAAGATATGTTTTAAAATTTAAGTTAATCAAATTAAAACTAATTAGTAGTATCTCTTCTGAAGACTTATTTTATTGAATATTTTATTAACTCAGTTAATTTTCTATAAAAGCAGATTTATTTTAATTTAAAAAAAAAAACTTTAAAAATATGAGTAATGAGTTTATTGCAATGCTTGTGTTTTATCATATTTGAAATTATAATACAATTGTTCATAGATTTAAAATTCAAAAAAATCTTTCTAGATTTGTTCCAGAACTTAATCACAAATCAGTCCTTAATACTAACTTCAAGCAAATTACTTTACTTCAATCTAAAATATAAATATAAATATCGATCTTTGTTTTAAAAAAACTTGAACATTTGATTCATTTTTATCTTAAATATTATTCAAATTTTAGAATTTGAGAAAAAAAAAGACACAATTAATTTCTAATTAAAATCTTATTTCATAAAAAAGCTGACATTTACTTTTTTTAAAGAATTTTAAAAAATTTAAGCATAGTCTTTCATTAAAATTAAGTATATGTTTTTTTTCCTTCTTTTTGTAGAAAATTTTTAAATGGCTGTGTGATTAGAAGCGTAGATGATATTGACAATGTGTCAACAAGTTAAACAAAAAAAATAAAGGTTCGTTTTGAAATTCAAAACAATTCAGGCAATTACAGCGTAACATCCGGATCAATAAGCATCCACTAGCATAATTAAACTGTGAAAAAGGCCTAAGCATTTTAATCACTAAGGACGCAAAGTGAAGTAATCAAATCAAGTATTAGTAATGATTAGAAAGGTCTTTAAATTTAAGAACGCAAATGGCATAAAATCTCTCGTGATACCTCACTTAGATTATTCAATAAGTTGTTGGTGTCCATATCTTGAAAAAAAGACATTTGGAAAATTTCTGATTCCTGGATTCCAAAATTCAGTACAAACAGAGAAATTAAATTATTAAAGCTTGTCATATTTACTAACATAAAGGACCCGATGTGATTTGATACAATTTTATTAGATAATAAAAAGCTAATGAGATTGTCAAAATAAAGAATGGGATAAATTTCTGCAAAGGTCCTGAACCAGAATCAAGAAGATACACTAAAACATTACAGTGCAAAAAAGATAAAATATGTCACAAGATGAAATTTCTTGGTGAATAAAATGGTAAATACGTGGAACAAATTAGCAAACAGTGTTGTCACTGCTCCAAATGTGAATAGCTTCAAAAAGAAGCTTGATGATTAGATAGCGATTAATTACGACTGATATGGCTCAATAGAGCTTTGCTTATGTTTACTCAAGTTGCAATATTTTCTACCACTACCACTACTACTTTTAAAAAGATCTAAAATTTTTTCTTTTAAATGATAACTTATCATTGAGATATATTTGTGCTATTATCATTTTGAGTATGTCCTCAAATTTTTCTTGATATGTATTTTGATTTATATTACTTGTTAAAATAATCCAGAAATTTAATCGAATAATGGTAATAACACAAAAAACAAAAAAAACTATTGAGGACACTTAAAACTAAAAATCTACCGGAAAGTAGGATATTTTTACTACGAGACATGCAACAATTGCTTTGTTGGAGCTTATTATTATTGTCATGAGTAAAGTTAGAAATTTTAATATTTGATTATTCATTAATTTATACTGAAAAAACTTAATTATGATGGAGTCTTTAAAAACTAATTTCAAGCAAATTAATTTTAATACTTAATTATTATTTAACAAAAAGTTTTTAAATTTAACTTAATCAAATTCATTAAAAAATTATATGCAGAATTTCTTTTGAACCATTTAGCATTAAAGTTGTGGTATTGTTCATTAAATACAATGGTAAAAACATAGTTGCATTTTTTACAAGATTATGGGATGTCTAGTTGAATATGTGAACAATTGTTCACGAAAAAATGTGTCCATGATTATCAATTCCAAAATATGAGCATGTTCACATATTACATTAATTTTAGAAAAACTTTATTTTAAATTCAAGTAAAAAGAAATTATATAAATTAAAATTTGGTGAAAATTTTTTTATGTGACCAGCTATTGGTCACCAAATTTGTGACCAGATATTATGTGAACAAAATGTTCGAATACTGGACTTATGATCGCATTTTTTCGTGAACAATTGTTCACATATTCCACTAGACCCAATATGGGAAAACTGCAATTGACTGTTTTTAAGCGGATTGCTTTTTATAGAAATTTCGCATATCATTACCATAGTTTGTCAGTTAATGCAACCATGTTACAGAACATAGTTATAGAATAGAAAAAACTATTCTAAACGACATGGTCAGGACTTAGTGAGACCATTTAAATTATTTAATCATTTATGGTAATATAATGTTTTCAGGACTACTTAGTGCCACAATTCGCTTTGTCTTAATTATTATTTTTTGATGGAGCCAGGTTAAAAATTTTAACAAAAAAAAGGAAAATTAATAATCTGTGTATATTATAATTATTTAATAAAAATTAAATTAGATTTTGAGATTAGAAAATTTATTTATCCTGACGACAAAAGATAATGTGATTTTTGTCAAGCAACACTTTACTTCTTTTAATAACAAGTAAGAAATTAGACGGCATTTTAGATGAGTGAAGTATCTCAATTTTCTGAATTAATTGAATAATATAATTAAAATTTTGATCTTAATTTCAATATCAAACCCAAAATTCCGAACTCCTTGAGGGTATTTAAGCCCTCATAATCTATTGTTTTAAACATAATCTTTATATTTTATTTATTAGCAAAAATATTGATTGTTTATAAAACTATGCCCCTAACTTATTTTTATTAGTTTAATCTGTACCGAGCTAAAAGCTCCTTCAGAATAAAAATAAAATATAAATTAAAAAATCATAAATAAAGTAAAATAAAATTTAAAAGAAAAATTAAAAAGATCAAATAAAATATAATATATATATATAAAAGTTTAAATGTTTAAGTAAATTAAAAAAGATTAATTGAAAAAGGAAGTGACAGGTTATTCATGATTAAATATTTGGGGTTTCAAGTGGAAAAGAAGAGATAGTTAGGTAGCAATTACACAATGGAGTCGGGTACCCGATAAATCTTGATTCGAAGCCGGATTTATATTCTTCCACCAGTCTGAGGACCAATGGAACAGAATGACTCAGTCCTGCCCTAACATATCTCTCACTCAACTCATAAAGTCGATTCGAGACTGTTAGTAGTTTGAGTTTATTATATGCCTCATGATGTAATATGTTAGAGGGAGTATCAT